>BSBK01010761.1:42500-293842 GCA_027943335.1 Chamaecyparis obtusa | reverse complement strand
AAGATATTGAAGATTTTCGGTATTGGCAGCAGGGTACAGAAACTTTGAACTCAGTTTTGAAGGCTTTAGAGGCCCCGGATGAGGTCAAAAATTTGGGTGACGGGCGCTTTGCGCGGGGTCAAGCTTGTAGAGCGCTTCGTGACATTTACGAAATGGGGTTATAATAGCTGAGCGGGTCAACAGGTGATGACTTATGGTCTCTCGGAAGGTTGGGCCACCTGAAATGGCGAAAAATAATTTTCTTCAAAATTTCTGTTCGGGTTTCAAAGGTTATCTTGAGCTGACTGTGATGTAATAAAATGTAAAATAAAAATAATTCTAAGTTTGGGTCGGCCTTATTGGCCTAAAAATTCTGGGAACCTTCCCAGGCGGTGGAAAATTGCCTATATAAGGAAGGCTGTATTATTGTCTTAGGCAGTTCGGAATAATTTTGGGTAGTAGATTCTGGGTATTGATTCGAGGTTTTGTCCTACAGAATATTGTAAGGGGAAAGCCCCATGTGGCTTTGCATATTGTAATTCTGAAAGTTTGTAATTCCACATTTGTGGAGATAATAAGAAGCCAATTTTCTGTTCTTGCATATTACTGTTGTTGTTTTTCTCTATTTCTGTTATGTGTTTGTGGGTTTCTCTATTTCTTGAATCTTAATTTTGTTGGAAATCGCCCGAAAAAGTCTTTCTTCCTCCTGGTTCACAATTTCAACTTCTCCTTCTTGATATTCTTCTTCGGCTTCATCCTCACTTTTCGTCTCTGACATTAAGATTCATTTCCTCTACGAATCTCTTCTTGCAATGCTCGCACTTGTCTCTGCAACTCTCTAACCTCAGGTGTCACAACACTAGGTCTTCCGCCACGTTCTCTTCATGGAGGGCATTTTCGCGATGCGCGCTGAAACCCTAACCATGGTCCTGGTGCAAACTACCTCACAGTCGGCGATCTATTTACACACTCAAGAAAACCTGCTCTGATACCACAATATGCAAGAACAGAAAATTGGATTCTTATTATCTCCACAAATGTGGGAATTACAAACTTTTAGAATTACAATATGCAAAGCCACATGGGCATTCCCTTACAATATTCTGTAGGACAAAAGCCTCGAACTATTACCCCAGATGTACTACTTAGAACTATTCTGAACTGCCTAAGACAATAATACAGCCTTCCATATATAGGCAAATTTCCACCGCCTGGGAAGGTTCCAGAATTTTAGCCAATAAGGCCGACCAAACTTAGAATTATTTTTATTTTACATTTTATTACATCATAGTCGGCTCAAGAAAACCTTTGAAACCCCGAAACAAAATATTTTGAAGAAAATTATTTTCCCGCCATTTCAGGTGGCCCAACTTCCGAAGACCATAAGTCATCACCAGTTGACCCGATCGGCTATTATAACCCCATTTCAGAAATGCCACAAAGCGCTCTACAGGGCTTGACCCATGTAAGTGCCCATCACGCAAATTTTTCAACCTCATTCGGGGCCTCTAAAGCCTTCAAAATTGAGTTCAAAGTTTCTCTACCCTGCTGCCAATACCGAAAATCTTCAATATCTTCCAATATACACTTGATTCTGGCAATGAAACTTTACTGGTAGACTTATATGACCAAAATGAACCTCCAAGAAAGAAATCACATCATTCTGAGCACATACGAAAATTACCAAAAATAGTAAACTTTCCATAAATAGCAGCTCTGCACAAAATAGCCCTTATTGAATATAAAAATAGAAATATTTTTTTTGGGTGATGCAAGATTGCTCTTACACCCAGGATGCTCCTGCATCAGACACCCAGGGGTAATTTGAAGAAGTGACCTTGTCCACGACTCAGGTGTGCAGAGGAAAACCAAGACGGTTAACCTCCTCCTTTGTTAGCCATGATGAATCTTCAACAGGTCATCCTTTCCACTTGACCAGATATTCTTCATATGTCCTATTCCTTGTGCTTCTGCCAACATGATTGTCCAGTATATCTTCGATCTCCTTAGTGTCTGAAACTAGTCGCTGGAATACTCCACTGTACTGCTGCAAACCTCATCTTTCAACACCTCCTTCATGATACTCTGTCAGATCTGAAATGTTAAACACTGGCGAAATATTTATCTCAGTAGGAAATTCTACCTCATATGCGTTTTCCTGAATCATGCTTCTTCAGTATCGTACATGGTCCAAACTTCTTCATTTTCAGCTTGTTATATGTACCAACTGGAAACCGCTCCTTCCGCAAATGAACCATGACTTTCATCCCCAACCTAAAATTCTTTATGCCTCCTTTTCTCATCTTCCTTAGTCTTATACTGCGCATTCATCTTGGTAATATGCTTCCTCACCTCCTCATGGATGTTCTTCAAGTGTTCTGCAAAATTCTCTGCTTCAGCACTACTTATTTCACCTTTATCTATCTTTCTCAACTCAGATGCATTTCTTTGGACCTACTTCCATATATAATCTGGAATGGTGATTTACCAATGCTCCTGTTGAACAGAATTATTGTATGCAAATTTTGCTTGTGGTAAAATCAAATCCCAACCTGTTGGCTTATCCCCAACCAAACAATCTCAGCAGATTTTCCAAACTCCTATTCACCACCTCTGTCTGTCCATCAGTCTGTGGATGATGTGATGAACTGAACTTCAAATTTGTCTTCAACTTCTTCCCATAATGTTTTGCCAGAAAATATCCAACAAACTTAGTGTCCCCGATCTGAAACTATGGTCTTTGGCAACCATGAAGTCTCACTACTTCTCTGAAAAAACAATTCTGCTACATGAACAACATCATTAGTCTTCTTGTAGGGAATGAAATGTGCCATCTTTGAAAATCTGTCAACCACCACAAAAATTGAATCATGTCCCCCACTGAGTTCTCGGTAAACCAAGAACAAAGTCCATGCTGATATCCTCCCAAGGCTTCTCTGGTACAGGTAATGGATGATACAACCTCGTATTCTGCTTCACTCCCTTTTGCCATCTGACATACTCTGCAACTCTGTACAAACTTCTTCACAATCTTGCTACAACTGTAGCCAATAATAATTCTCACTAACCAAAGTAAGGGTTTTATCATGACCAAAATAGCCAGCCAATCCTCCACTATGCTTCTCCTTGATGAGATTCTCCCTCATAGAACTTCATGGAATGCACAACTGAATCCCTCGGAATAGCATATCATCCTGGATGATGAAATTCCAACCATTTCGTCCTGTCTAGAGTAACAGGTTCTGTACAAGCTTTCCAAGCTTCACCAAAATCAGGATCCTCTGGATACAAATTCTTGAGTTCCTTGAACCCCAACCACCTTCAATCTGCATCTCTGTCAGCAATAGTTTTTTCTTCTGCTAAGAGCATCTGCAACCCTATTAGACCTTCCACTCCTGTGTTTTCAAAATAAATGTATAACTCTGCAAAAACTCAACCCATTTCAGATGCCTCTGATTCAAATTTTCTTGACTATTCAAATATTGCAAATCTTGATGATCAGTATACAAAACAAACTCCTTAGGAAGTAGATAATGTGTCCACTTCTTTAATGCCTAAACTATAGCATAAAATTCTTGATCATAAACAGAATATTTCCTCTTGGCATCATTTAACTTCTCACTGAAATAAGCAACAGGTTTACCTTCTTGGCTCATAACAGCTCCTATTGCAGTAACCCACTTCGGATCACAATCTACTTGAAACACCTTATTAAAATCTGGAAGTGCTAAAACAGGTTGTTCTGTAACTTTTTGTTTCAACAATTGAAAACTCTTTTCTGCCCCCATTAGTCCACTTAAACTCTTTTCTATCTCCTCTCATTGTTACAGTCAAGGGTCCACAAAATACTGCTAAAATTTCTGATAAACTTTCTGTAAAAAGCAAGCTAGACCATGAAAAGATCTTACTTCAGTAGCACTCCTTGGGAGTAGGCCATTCAAGGATAGCCTGTACCCTTCTTTGGGTCCTTTTTTTTAGGACCTTCTGCTAAAACTACAAATCCCAAATACACTAACTCTTTTCTTCACAAAACTGCACTTCTTCAAATTAATCAATAATTTCTCATCTCTTAACTTCTCAAACACCATACAAATATGCATCATATGTTCCTCCAATGTCTTGCTAAAAGTTAAAATATCATCTAGGTAAACAATGGACAAACTTACCCAGAAATTTCTTTCAGAACCTCGTTCATGAGCCGCATGAAAGTGCTCGGTGCATTGGTTAGCCCAAAAGGCATGACTAACCACTCATACAGTCCTTCCTTTGTCTTGAAGGCAGGTCTTCCATTCATC
Organism: Chamaecyparis obtusa; assembly: GCA_027943335.1. Classification (NCBI taxonomy): domain Eukaryota; kingdom Viridiplantae; phylum Streptophyta; class Pinopsida; order Cupressales; family Cupressaceae; genus Chamaecyparis; species Chamaecyparis obtusa. Next base: position 289,568 of record BSBK01010761.1, on the reverse strand, counting down.
TCCTCTCTGATCCGAATCTGGTGATATCCACTCTTTAGATCTATCTTTGAGAAATACATAGCTCCACTCAAATAGTCCATAATATCATCCATTCGTGGCAAATGGAAACCTATACTTGATTGTGATGTTGTTTATTGCTCTAGAATCTGTACACATCCTCCATTCTCCATTCTTCTTTGGTGCTAATACCGCTGGTACAGCACAGGGACTCAAAACTCTCGCGGATCAATCCTTTCTGTAACAACTCATGTACTTGTCTGTTTCAACTCCTCACTTTCTGCAGGTGTCATTCTGTGTGCTGCCTTATTCGGCAAACTCGCTCCTGGGATCAAGTCCATCTGATGACTGATCTTCCTAATTGGTGGTAATCCGTCAGGCACATTATCAGATATAATATCCTGAAACTCATTCAACAAATTTGCAAACTTCTATAGGAACATCTTCTACTTCCTCTTTACCAGCTTTTGGAATTAAAGCAAAACATACATGCTCATGCCTCATACCATCTAAGAAATTTCTTCCATCAACAAAAGTTATCCTTGCATTACCACATACCTTTTCTTCAGTCTCCTTCAATGGTTTTAGCTTATGTCGCACTCCATCCTTTGTCAGGGAATAGGTATTTCGCATGACCCATCATGTATAGTACATTTGTCAAACTGCCATGGTCTACCCAACAAACATATGACATGCATCCATAAATATGATTATCACACAATACCTCATCTTGGGTATCCGCCAATCTTGAACTTCACCAGGCATTGTTCATTGACCATGACCTTGTGGTCATCCTGTACCCAGGCAATCCGATATGGATGTGGGTGTTTCTGTCTCTTGAGCTTCAACTTTGTCACCATCTCTTCTGACACCAAATTGTCAGTGCTTCCACTATCCAATGATCACATCACAACATTTACCTTCACACTTGCACCAGGTGTGAAACACGCTCCTCCTTTGCTCAGGTTCATTCTCACCACTCAATAGGACTCTTCTGTTACTCAATGTTTCTCCTCTTTCAGCATCTTCAAAATTTGATGATATGGCATCTTCATCTACATGTGCAATTCTGGCCTGGCCTTCATTTCTCCTGTCTATTCTACCTTGGCGCTAGGGACATTCAAATGCCCTATGACCTTCTTCTCCCACAGTGAAAACATGTTCCACGGAAGCCACCTCTTCCAGATCCTTGTCCTCTTCCTCTTCCTCTCTGATCTTTATTATTCTGATCTTGGAAGCGATTGGAATTATTTCCTCGCTGATTCTGACTGCTACTGGCCTCATCCTTCTTTTTTCGGATCTTTCATTTTGGCCACCATATGACCGTCCACTAGATCATCCACTGCGACCTCTTCCATTTTGTCTACTCTCAAACTTCTGTTTTAGCTTTTTCCTCTACTTTTAGGGAAAATTGGTATGCCTCCTCAATACTGTTCATTCAAACCAGATTCAACTCCTCCTGAATGCTTGGCCTTAACCCATTAAGGTATCGGGCAACTTTCTCCTTATCAGCTTTCTGCATGGGCCTGTTCTGATGAGGAGTCAATAGAACTCCTCTGTATACTTCTGAACAAATCTTCCTGCTCGCTTCAAACTCTGCATTTTCTTCAGTAGGTCAAGCTCATAATCAACAGGAATGAACTGTCGCTTCAATTTATCCACCATCCGATCTCATCTCGTAATTTTCTCCTTTCCCCCTTCTATTTCACTCCAACTGAATTTCTTGCCACCAGATCTTTGCATGACCTTTCAGTCTGGCCTTCACAAATTTGGACCCTATCAAGATCCTCAACATCTTCATACTCAAAATATTCCTCACATTCATTGATCCAGTCGATCAATTCTTCTGGGTTAAGATTTCCAAAAATGTAGGAACCTCAATCTTAGGTCTTTTCCCAATCTTAGAAATGGCCCGAAAAAGTCTTTCTTTCCTCCTGGTTCACAATTTTCAACTTTTCCTTCTTGATATTCTTCTTCAGCTTCATCCTCGCTTTCATCTCTGACATTAAGATTCATTCCTTTGTGAATCTCTTCTTGCAATGCTCGCACTTGTCTCTACAGTGCCCTAACCTCAGGTGTTACAACACCAGCTCTTTCGCCACGTTCCCTTCGTGGAGGCATATTTGCGATGCGCGCTGAAACCCTAACCACGGTCCTGGTACAAACTACCTCACAGTCGACAATCTGTTTACACACTCACGAACTCCTGCTCTGATACCACTTGATGAAGGGTGCTCCCCTTAATACCACAAATACATAACTGAAATAGAGAAACAACCACAATATGCAAGAACAGAAAATTGGCTTCTTATTATCTCCACAAATGTGGAATTACAAACTTTCAGAATTACAATATGCAAAGGCCACATGGGCATTCCCTTACAATATTCTGTAGAACAAAGCCTCGAACTATTACCCAGATCTACTACCCAGAACTATTCTGAACTGCCTAAGACAATAATACAGCCTTCCATATATAGGCAATTTTTCACCGCCTGGGAAGGGTTCCAGAATTTTAGCCAATAAGGCTGACCAAACTTAGAATTATTTTATTTTACATTTTATTACATCATAGTGGGCTCAAGATAACCTTTGAAACCTGAATAGAAATTTTGAAGAAAATTATTTTTCGCCATTTCAGGTGGCCCAACTTCTGAAGACCATAAGTCATCACCAGTTGACCCGATTGCCTATTATAAACCCGATTTCAAAACTGCCACGAAGCGCTCTACAGGCTTGACCGGCGCAAGTGGCCTATCACCCAAATTTTTCGACCTCATCCGGGGCCTCTAAAGCCTTCAAAACTGAGTTCAAAGTTTTCTGTACCCTGCTGTCAATACTGAAAATCTTCAATATCTTCCAATATACACTTGATATGGCAATGAAACTTTACTGGCAAACTTATATGACCAAAATGAACCTCCAAGAAAGAAATAAGATAATTCTAAGCACATACGAAAATTACCAAAAATAGTAACTTTTCATAAATAGCAGCTCTGGCACAAAATAGCCCTTATTGAATATAAAAACAAAAATATTTTTTTTGGGTGATGCAAGATTGCTCTTACACCCAGGATGCTCCTGCATCAGATATATATATATATATATATATATATATATATATTATATATATATATATATATATATATACACACACAATACACAAACACATACACATACACATACACATACACATATATATATATATATATACATATATATATACATATATATATATATACATATATAGATATATATATATATATACATATATAGATATTATATATATATATATAGTATATAATATATATATATATATATATATATATATATATACATATATACATATATACATATATATATATATATATATATATATCTATGTATGTATGTATATGTATATATATATCTATGTATGTATGTATATGTATATATATATGTATGTATGTATGTATATATATATATATATATATATATATATATATATATATATATATATATATATATATATGTATGTATATATATAGATATATATATATGTATACATATATATATATATATATGTATGTATACATATATATATATATATGTATGTATATATGTATATATATGTATATGTATATATATGTATATGTATGTATGTATATATATCTATATGTATGTATGTATGTATGTATATATGTGTGTGTGTGTGTGTGTGTGTGTGTGTGTGTGTGTGTGTGTGTGTGTATATATATGTGAATATACATGTATATATATTTATGTTTATATATATATGTATTTATACATACATACATACATGCATGCATGCATATACACACACATCCCTAGATATAGATATATGGAAACTTGTTTCCCTTTTGGTATCCCTCCACATTATCATCATCATTAAGGAAAGAAGTATTTGGTATATCTATCACCTCAACTTCTATACAAACTCCATTCTCAACCAAATAATTGTTGAACCTATTCACATTTCTTGGTCTTTTGATGTGGTCAAACCTTAGGAGAAAAATTTGGTTCTAGGAAATGACAGACCTTCTATTATCAAATTTGTTCCAATCCTAAACATCAAGATAGAGTATATTGGGCCCATTTTTTTTTTTGAGATAAGTCTATTATAATGCCTCAACTTTCGAGTAGTTAGATTATCAATATATGTTAATCAATTCCTTATCTAAATCACCTAGTATTTCATCAACAAAAGAACTTTTGTAGAGTTTTTTTACTACCTCTTTATCATTGTCAAAGAACAATTTTTTAATGCTAGGAAGATAGAGGAAATGTATGAGCTAGCCCTAGGTTTTATCTTCATTGGAAAATATAGTGATCTCTTAAAACTCACATGACTGCTCTAATCATTAAACCATAAGGGAATTCAGCAATATGATGGAGCTTGGCCTCTGTTACCTTAGCTGTGAGGGTCATTTGGCACTTCTATCCTTATAGTTTCACATGAGTGTCTTTATTGATCAGATGTAAGAAAAATCTTATCTACTAGGCTTAAAATGGAAGGGGCCTATTAGCTAGAACATTCCTTCTTTGAGGAGGGACCATAATTACTCCAAAACCTCCTTCGTACAAAATTGTTAATGATTATAAATATATCCTTTTCAGTGATGTAATAATTGTCAGCATTATGATAAAAGGGCTAGTACAGAAACTAATATCTAATGCTAATGTCAAGGTATGACATCATATAAGGATGTCAATAGAAATTAAAGGGAAAAGTTGTGAGATTAGGAGGAATATAAGAAAATGATTATTTCTACTTTGAAGATCACATGATGAAGAAAAACTATGGATTATCTACAACCATAATTATGAAACAAATAACAAAGAATAAAATAACCTAATTAGGAAGCCATGTATATAGGAGAAAGACAAAAGCATTAATAATATTAATATAGGAGCACCCATAAGGGCTAGGCACTAAGGGGTAAAAGGAGAAAGGAACCATTATCTTGGTGGGGAGATAGAAACTATACCAACATTGAGGGGCATAAGAAAAATGGAAAAGTAATATTATAAGGTGACATGGGCATAGATGAACTAATACCATTTCTAATTAAGTCATTTTTAAACAAAATTTATACCATATTAGGGTATCCCAAGTAGAGAATACTATGAAGTAAGATATATATTGGGGTAAATTGTCTACCTTATGCCATTCATCCATTTCAAATGGTATGACCTTATCAAATTATAATAAATATAATAATTACCTAGACTCGATCCAATGGTTGTCTCCCCCATAAAATTTTCTCATTCGTTAGCTAAATTATTGCCTTCTCGGTATATATAATTTATGGTATATTCATTAAATTTCTCTAACAACTCAATAGCTCTTCGTAGCTTGGAGTGTAGTTTCCAATTAGGAGTTTTCCCCATTCTTAAATCATTTACTATAGTTTGAGAATATCTTCAATAGCTAGTTTATCTATATGCAAGTTTTTGAATAATAGTAAACCTTCAATGAGAGTAGTAATTTCAATAATATTGTTATTTTTTTATCCTATGGGTCTGGCTAATTTAATGCAAATATCTCTATTCCAGCTATGTATTATGCATCCTATTCCTGCCACCCTAGGATTTCCCCTAGGGGCCCCCCTCAAAATTTAACTTATACCAACCAAAATCCAGTTTTGATCATTAACACTGCTCCCTTTAAATAGTCTCTTTTTATTTTATGTTGCAATTGAAATTTGGTACTATATTTAATTTGAACTAGTTTTTCCTCATTTTTCTATCCCATATGGTAAATATATATTCTTCTAAGTTTTTCTTTATTAACATGTTACTCATAGTTTCCACTATGGATGCTTCCTTCTTACTGGTCAATCTTGGTAACTCCATGCTCATCTCTTGGAAAGTATGTCTATTTCTCTCTTTTCACATTTTCCAAGTTAATATTAAAGGGGCTATTTTCCATAATGCTTTGTAGAGATTATTATGTCAAAACTCACACTATCCTTTTAGGATGTCCTTGAAATTATTAGCTAAATATGAATTCCATTCCATCTTATTACATATCCATTCCAAACAATGGTAAGTAAAAGGAAACTCTACAAGTAAATGGTGTATAGTTTCTTCATTGGATTGCATAAAACACATTTAGAAGGACCTTCAAATCCTATCTTTTTGAACCAATCAATAGTTAATATTCATCCTTGAATTTTTTCACATTAGAATACACCAGCCTTTGGAAGACAAAATTTCTCCTAGAACATGCATTTTTGTAGGTATGTTCTCTCTCTATTTTGTTCCTTTATCAAGGAAGTATAACCATCTTCAATATTGTATTCTCCTATTTTCAAACCTATCCCGATGAATTTGTTAGCCACTATCTTTGGAGTGATGTATTTAGACATCAATATAATGTAACTTTGAGATCTCATTCCTAGATAATGGTAATCCATCAAAAGATTTCCATTTCCATCCAAATGATGGTTCATTATTTGGGAATTCAATGTAATCTTTCACTAATTATTCTTAATGGGCCTGTAGATAATTTATAATTTTAATCAAATTTAGATAATTACATAACATAGTGTAACCTCCCCACAAATAAATCCAAAATAAGCCTTAGCTCCTTCATTGACTTACCAAGTTAATTAATCATTAATCAGATCCTTACATTCAAAGATAAAATTCCATACCCTAGAGCCTCTTGGTGGATTTTCTATCCTAAATAAGAACTCTACTCTACCATTGTATAAGTATCTCTTTTGGAGTATCTTAACCCATTTTTTTTTTATTCCTCATATATTTTCCAAGCTAGTCATGCTCCAAGATCCTTATTTTATAAAATCAAAGTGAGTATCTTCGGTTCTTGGCAATCTTGCATTACCCAAAAATATTTCCCTTTTAGTTTGTTCCTATTGTCAAGTTTTAGTAGAAAATATTTCTATTTGGATCTTTACCTCATGCAATCCTAATGGTATGTTTTGGACATCATAATGAATATATGGCTTTATTGACATCCTATTCCATTCTTTCTTGGTGGAGATTTCTTAAGTTTGGTTCAAACCTATAATTATTCTTCACAACTTACAGCTTAATCTGGGTTGTTTGATCTTGCAAATCATTTTCATGGGTTATGGATCAAAGAGGCACACTATTTGATGATATTATGTTCATAGGTGACCTCCTTATATGATTGAACTTCATTTTACATCCATCTAGAGGTCTTCCTTATGGTTTGGGTCCAGACCTATTTGTTGTTAATGTTTTCTTCATTTTTGTAGATTGCCAACTTTTGCATTGAGATGTGTTGTGAAGCTCTATATGGGTATGTGCAAGCTCATGGTATACCAAAAAGTGGTGATGTGAAAAAGAAGTCCTAATTGATAGAATCTTTGAAAAATAACTATAAATTTTAAACAATATAACATTTTTTAAATCTGAAATATACATCACATTCTATGCTTCACCTAATACAATAATAATAAAAAATTATTTCAAGTTGATGAAGTTTAGACTAAGTTAAGGTGGTTAGACACGAGAGTTTTTATATTCAATAAAATTTGTAGCAGAAAAATCATAATTGATTATTTACTTGGAAAAAAATACAAAAAAATATACATCACATACGGACATGAGTCTACAAATTTTATCTAGAATCTTATAAAATATTATTATTATTTGATTTTGTTTAATGTGGTTAGACATACACCTACTTGTTATATTTCTAGTCCTGATTGATAGAATTATTGAAAAATATCTATAACTTTCAAACTGTATAACATTTTTGAAATCGAAAACATGTGTCACATTATATGATTTTCCTACTACAAGAAAAATCAAAAAAGTTTTCAATTTGATAAAATTTAGAGAAAGTTAACGTGGTTAGACACGAGAATTTTCGTATTCTGGAAAAGTTGTAGAAGAAAAATCATAATTAATTATTTAATTGGAAAAAAATTACAAAACAATCTGTGTCACATCTGGACATGATTCTACTACTTATATCTATGATCTTGTAAAAAAATATTATCATTTGATTATGTTTAAGGTTGTCAGACATACACCTACTTATTTTTTCTTGACATTTTCGTAATCTTACATTGAAATTTGAAATTTGAAATATATAGAATAATTCTTTTTCAAAAAATGCCAAGTATATTAGAAACTAAATTCAATTTTCTAAAGATTATCTTCTTACATATTTTTGATATAATATTTATAACTCGTTCAATTTTTTATGTCAACTTGCCTAAACCTAATTTTCTGAATTTTTTTTGTCACTTAAGGCCTAGTTTGGCATACCATGATCCTGGACATACCCATATATTAAGGCTTATGATCTTTTTTCAGTATATTTTTTGAGGAATTATTCTTGGAGGTTAGCATTAGGGTTTAAGTCTATGTTTTGGTTGTAATAAGGCACAAGTGGTGAAATATTTTAATCTATATATTGCAAGCCAATGTATTGTAAATTTAGGATTCTGAGATAAAGTGAAGGCATGAATGGATATGTTTGGTATTCGTTACTCAATTTTTCATATTCTAGAATTGATGGTTTCTGCAATGTTGACTCTTTATCCAAGGAATTGTTGGACTCTGTGAGTTCCCACTATCCTTTATTGCATTAGATGGTATTAGGGCCAAGTTTTATAATCCAGTGTTTTCTTCTAGGGTGGTGTAAGCAAGGATCCAACCTACATCTATTGAAGACTATGAATATGGATAGAAGAAATGATAGAGGATGAGCAAGGAATGCTTATCCACCTACCTTGGATATTTTGAGACATTTTTTTTCTGGATTGGAAGTAGTGAAAATAGATTAGAGGAGAGGGAAACACATTGAATACCCAAGTGATGAAGAATGAGATGAAAAAAATTAGGATAGGAAAGGAGAGATCGATGGGAAAAAAATAGAGTTGAATCAAGAGGAAGAAAGGTTTATTTGAACCTTGACCAATGTGAATAAGAGACCTCATTTTAGTCCACAATACTATCAAGGAAGCTTAGATTCTGATGAATTGATAGATTGGATAATAGAGAAGGATAAATAATTTGAACTTAAAGGAACTAGTGAGGAGAATAAGATAAAGTATTCTTGTAGCAAGATGAAATGAAATGAATCCTTATGGTGGGAAAATTTTCAAATAAATTGAAAGAGAATAAAAAAAGATAAGATCATATCTTGGGATAGGATGGTAAATAAGGTCTTGACTAAGGAATATCAAGTAAATCTAATTTAAAATTCATAGAATTTGAAGAAAAAGGACTTAAGTGTTAAGGGTTATACTAAGGAGTTTTACAGACTGAACATCATATTTGGAAATGTAGATGATTAATTTGAACAAGTTTCTCACTACCTTAACATTTTAAGGGTGTCAATACATGATGAAATTAGTCTGATATAGATTAGAACTGTGGAAGAAGATTATAAGTTGCCTTGAAGGCTAAAGAAAAGTTGATCCAAAGGCATGAACATAGAAAAATAGGTAGAGGAGGGATATTTAAGAGATCAATCCAATACTAATACTAGTTGAGGTAGATATTTTGCAAATCAAGATAGGAGTGGATCATAAGCGAAGGATAATGAATGCTATATGAGAAATTATAGTCATTCTTATCAAAATGAAGGAAAACTTAGTGGTCATAAAATGAATTTTAGTCGAAGTTGTTTTAAGTTTGATAAAGTGGGACATCGAGACTTTGAATCTAAAAAACAAAACTATTAGAGGAAATAAAAGAGAAATAGGAGAATAGCCTTCACAGATGAGGACTCCAACAGATTAGTGAAAAAAAATCAAGAAGAGGATGGAGAAACCTTGATAACTTGGAGATTTTTGTACCAATAAAAGAAAGATAAGGAACCTTGCAAATGAAAAATTTGTTCTAAACCAAATGCAAAATACAAGATAAGGTGTTTAATGTTGTCATAGATAGTGGTAGTTCAAACAATCTTTCTTTGGAGGAGTTGGTTGACAAATATAAGTTGTTGAGATTGAAGAAACCTAAACTGATGCAGTCCAATACCAAAGAGATCTCAAAAGAGATGTCCAATCTTGCAACTAGAGACAACAAAATGAAAAACACAAAGAAAAATAAAGATTCAACCAAATAACAACTCTTTCATTCTTAGGTAAACATCCAATTACATTAAATTTCAAGAAACGTGTCAAGCTATAATATCTTCCCAGTTATAGAAAATACAAAGAAAGAGAACTTAGATATACATTTGGATCTATCTGAGAAAATATTCCCCAAATGCTACTTGGCCCCTAAAATAGAATCACTACCTAGCTTAAATACAAGATCCCTAGCCACAAGTCGTCTCATCCAATCACAATCCCCAAGAATCAGAAAATGGTCTACAAACAAATAGGTCAAGATAAAAATCCATAAGAACAACCTCCAACAAGGATAACATGATGTGTTCTCATGCATGGAATTCGTCCATGGACTCAGGAACCTCAAAAAATGTAAAACACACAACCACAACTCAAGAATCTCCATTACAAACAAGATCTTTGAAATCCGACCATTAGAACATGCACCTAAAATAGGACCAAACCCAAAATATGAAATGTAGATCACATAGGAAACATAAGGATGCATGTTCTAAGATATAGGTCCACACAAGTTCCAAAAACCATGATCCACAACCGCACACACTAAAACTCCATGATTACCAACTATACAATAATCTTTTCTACAATCTCCAGCACTGAACAAGTGAAATGAAGAACATAATTGATCATCAAAGATCAATCCAAATCTCTCAATCCACACCACCAAAAGAGATGTGATCATAGTTATAGCATCGACAAACACAAAGGTAAACTATTTTCATCACATAATCCAAAGTCCTCCATAACTTTATTGCACACAAAATATCAGAAATCTATCCACAAAAATAAGGAACTCCACCAAACCACAAGAAAATTCCTCCAACCACAAATAATCCAAGATGCTTGTACATTAGATACTGAGGGTAAACTGAAAAGTGTGTCCCACACTTTAATCCCACAATAAAAACCAAAATCCACCTCATCTTAACCATCGGTTTCCCAATCCTCAAAAGAAAGAATACCAACTAGTACAAAAGAAACCTCTTCTTTACAACCAACCAATCAACACACTAACTCATAGAAACAAACTGGTAATAAAAATCAACACAAGGCATTAGTAAAAAAATAATCGATTAGAGACACACAAACTAAATCTACAAATCTTAAACCACAATAACATCATCATCAAAAATGAAAACCATCATCACCTCATATTGATTAAAAATTCCATCAGCATACTCACTCTCACTTCCACTAAGTGATCTCTACAACATATCACCCTTCAACTAGACCAAGTCATTCTGCAACTCTCTAGTAACAACATCACAAAGAGACAGCCATAGTAACACCCATACTGCAAGCAACATCAAACTCAACCATCTCAACAAGGTAATTATCTTTAGTCAAAGGAATGTCAATTCCAATTTCAACAACATCAACCTCCACATCACTATAAATCTCATAAAAAATAACAAGATGGTCTACAAGTTTCATGTCGAATCCAACTATCTGATCATGAAAACCAACTACCTCAGCATTAGAAATATTAAAGTCAACTTATTCAAGGCTTACTTCACTAGCAGTGACCCTGAATTTCCCTCCCATCTTCATAAGAAGCCTCCTCATTAGAGAAACAACCCTCTTCTAAACTGGTAAGTTCCAGCTACAATTCAACCTACTAATCTCCTCAATCTTACTAGATATCTCATCCAACTTTCTCTCAAAATAGCTAAATATCTCATCTTCCACCAACCAATCAATATGCATCAATTGCTTCTTCCCTTCTCTCCCAAGGTACAACTAGCTCTGGTCAGTGATTTGATTGCAAGATTACAACTACCTCACACTCGATAATCTATTGAATATCTTTTTAAAATACCTTGATTCATCGATAGGTTCACCAATAAAGGGATTCTTCAAGGTTTTCACCTCCCTTATAGGTTCACAAGAAGTAACAACTCTCCACTAATCCATCCTTGTGTAAGTCTAATGCATTCATAGGTCAGATCCACACATTGCCACCCCATAAAAAATCACACATAGGATCGCAAGTTCAAGAAAAAAAAAATCTATCACTTCGAGATCTGCAACTCAAATACCATCACAAGGACTTAATCTTCAATAGAAAATCCCTTCTGTTCACCTTAGTGCAAGTTATTTGATGATGTAGGTTAGATCCATAGTTCTAGCACCCACAAACAAAAAATATTCAACTTTACAAGTTTACACACAAGGATTCACACACCTACAACATCAAACCATCCTCTAATACCATTTGATTTAGTCCAAGAATAGAGAGATATCAAGATAAATTTCAATTAATGAATCTAGAGATAACACAATAGAAAACACAAAGCAACAACAAGATGCAACCAAAAAATAACTCTTTCATTCTCAAGTAAATATCAAATTACATTAAATTTCAAGCAACATGTCGAGCTCTAAGTGCTTCCCGTTTATAGCCAATACAAATAAAGAAAACCTAGATCTACATCTCGATCTATGTCAGAAACTCTTCTCGAATTGCTACCTTCTCTATAAACTAGAATAACTACCTAGATTAAATAGCATCCAAATAAACAAAGGAACAAACCCTTTTCACTTCATATTCCAAAGTCCTCCACAACTCTACCACACACATAATTTCATAAATATGCTCACAAAAACAAGGAACTCCACAAAACCACAAGAAAATTCTTTAACTCCCAAGGATCAAAGATGTTCCTACATCATAATTATAAACCCCCTCCATTTACGTGGATTGAATATGAACATAAGGTACTCGTAAGAAAATAATTCCTAGTTAAATTCAAGATTGGGAAATATTATGATGAAGGTTTGCTTGATATTATTCCTATGGATGTGTGTCATATCTTGTTGATTAGACCTTGGTAGTATTATAGACAAGGTATACATGATGGTAGGAAGAATGTGTACACTATTTTTTCTAATATGATAAGTAAAATTTTATACCCTTGGGGGAACCCCTTAAGAGTGAAGTGTGTACTAGTACAAGAATTTATTTAGTAGATGGAAGGAAGTTCTTGGATGGCATGAGGCATGATAATGTGTGGTTTAATTTGGTGCTTAAGAAGTCTAAGAATATTGTATCCATAGGATAACATTTTGAAGAAATCACTAGGCTGTTGAGTGAGTACGCAGATGTCATATAAGGTAATGTTCATGATGGACTACCACTAGTAATGAGTATCATTCATTGTATGGATTTGATACTAGGAGAAAATCTCCCTAACAAAGAAACATATCAGATGACATAAACACAAGATGAAGAACTCAATAGACAAGTGGAAGATTTTTTGTAGCGAGGATTGGTTAGAGAAAGTTTGAGTCCGTGTGGAGTTCATGTAGTCTTAGCACATAAGAAAGGACACTAGAGTATGTTTACCAATTCTAGAGCTATCAACTAAATGATGATTAAGTACCAATTTCATTTTCTAGGGATGGATGATTTGATGGATTATTTGAGTGGAGATAGATATTTCATGAAGATAGATTTGAAAAGTGGTTATCATTATATTAGAATTAGGGAAGGTGATGAATGAAAGACTATGGTACATTCAAGAAAAATCAAGGGTTATATGAATGGTTGGTAATGCATTTTTTATTATCTCATGCACCAAGTACATTCATGAGGTTAACGAATGAATTCCTAAAGAAGTTCTTAGGTAATTTTTTCATTGTGTATTTGGATGATATCTTGATCTTCAGTAGGATAAAAGAGGAAAACATGATACATATGAGAAAAGTATTGTAGATTTAAATGAAGAGAAGTTTTTAATAAACCTTAATAAGTGTACTTTCATAGAGTAGTTAGTATATCTTAGATTTATAATATCTACTGAAGAATTGAAGATAGATCCTAAGAAAGTGAAAGAAAATATTCGGTGGCCTACACCAAAGAATGTTTGGGAGGTAAGATCATTTCATAGGTTGGATAGCTTTTACTGGAAGTTCAATAGAAACTTTACTTTAATTTTTGGACTGATGGGTGAAACCATGAGGGGAGATAAAAATGAATTCAAATGTACACTTGGAGCACATAGGATTTTTGAGTTGGTAAAACAATAGTGGGCTACACGTTTTTAGACATGCTGATTTTTGTTGAAATAATAGATTTTTAATAAAATGTGATTATTTAAGCCTTGAGAGGTTCCATTTGAAAAAAATTATTACAAATGGTTAGCTCCAAGCCTCTTAGATTAAAAAAACATTGATATAACATATATACTTGTCATTTATACCTACAATGGAGTCTCCTTCGCACCTATTAAAATGCTAACAAAAAATCACTTCGACTTTATCTTTTGGTAGATCAAATGAATCCATTTGAAAAACTTATCTATGTAGTAAGGTACTATTGAGAACACTCTTTCTAATGATTATAATTTTAATATATATTAAGTTTATTATGACTTTGTATTTTTAGTTTTACTAAACATAGATATTTCACCGTATGTCTACCTTCATGTTTGATGCTTATGGAAAAATAGTAAATGAGAGAAAAAAAAATCTAAAAAATATATATGCCCTTAGTATTGAAGTTCTATATCTATCCAAAAAAATAAAAATGAAATTGGACAAATACACAAGTTATAAGCTATGTAGTCAAGGTATATCAAAATTACGGTTTAGTCAACTTCAAACGTTAAAAAAATATGAAATAATCAAGATAATGTCATCAAACCAATTTCATGCCCTCCATATGGATGTTAGAAAACTAAATTCGAAAGAATCACACTGATATCTATTTTAGAAAAAAAAAAGTTATGGTCTATGAAAATAATGTAACTCTTTGAAAATGATGTTTTCAGTAACATACTAGTTTTCGTGGGAGAAAGAAAAAACTAATCAAATAAATTAAAAAATAAATATAAAAAATATATTTAGAATCTAGACAGAAAATCCTAAAAGACTCTAATTTACTTTATCTTCTGATAACAAATGGTTTAATGAGAATATGCATTTGAATCTGAATTTTTTTTCAAAATGTAGAGTTCAGTGTTCGTTCAGGAAAAAAAGTGTAACCTACTCTTGTGGGTTCACCCCAGAACAACAAGTATTTTATTTACCTAATTTCAAAAAGGCATTAAAAGTAGACTGTGATGCTAGTGGAAATTCAATTGGAGCTATCTTAAGTCAAGAAGGGGAATTTGTTTATTATTTTAGTGAAAAATTGAATGATGTAAAAAAAGGTATTTAGTGCATGATCAATAATTTTATGATATAGTCCAAGCTTTGAAGAAATGGAGACTCTATTTACTACCTAAGGAGTTTGTGCTTTATACTGATCATCAAGCAATGAAGTACTTGAGCAACCAAGGTAAGTTACATTAGAGTTGAAACATATAAGTAGTGTGAAAAATAGACTTGCTAATACTTTGAGTAGGAGAAGGAATTTGTTGACTGAATTGAAGATTGTATTATTGGGATTTTATGAATTAAAAGCATTAAATGAGGATGATCCATAATTCATCAAACTTTAGAATGCTTGTAGAGATCATATTTTTACAGATAAAAGTAAGCGGTTAGATTATTTTGTCTAGGATGGGATGTTGTTCAAAGGAATTCATTTGTGTATACCTACAAGTTCTATGAGTAACAACCTTATTAGGGAAAAACATATTTGAGGATTTACAAGATATTTTGGCATTGATAAGATAGTAGCTTTGGTAGGTGAAAAATTCTTTTGGCCACAAATTCCAAAACATGTGTGTAATTTTATTCAAAATTGTAGGGTGTGTCAAATAGAAAAAGGTAATAGTTAGAATGTGGGATTGTATACACCTTTGATAGTGCCAATTTTACCTTGGGAGGACACTAGCATAGATTTTATACTTGGTTTACCAAGAACATAGAGAAGAAAAGATTCAATTTTTGTGGTTGTAGATATATTTTATAAGATTGTACATTTCATGCCATGTAAGAAGACTACAAATGTAGTCCATGGGGAAGAACTATTCTTCAAGGATATTGTGAGAGTGCATAGATTACCTGAGACCATATTTTTAGACCGAGATAGTAAGTTTGCTGGTTAATTTTGGAGGATAGTTTGGAAGAAGATGAAAACTAATCAAAAGTGCATTTATACTTTTCATCCATAGACCAATGAAAAAAAAGGGGTTATGAAGAGGAGTTTAGGGAATTTTCTAAGGTGTTTAGTTGAAAACAAGCTAGGGAATTCGGATTTAGTCTTACATCGAGAAGAGATTGCATAGAATAGTTTAGTAAATAGGAGCCTTGAGAAGACACCATTTGATATTATCACTCGTTATAATCTTAAAGGAGTAGTATAGTTGAGAGACATTAGTCAAGATGTTAACAGGAGTGTTGAAGGAGAGGAATTTGTAGAAGTTATAAAATCATTGGATGAGGAAGTTAGACAACATTTGGAGAAAATCAATTAGGCTTATAAGAAGAGAGGAAACACAAAGAAAATACACAAGGAATTTCAAGTAGGGGATGAAGTCATGGTATACATGAAGAAGGGCTTATTTCCAAAAAATGGCCAAGCTTTTTCATGAAAAATTTACTTAAATCCCAATGGTTTTTTCATCATAGCTAGCATAATATAGTAAAGTTTTTGGAAATGTTCTGTTCCCCAATGCTTCATGTATAACTAATAGCCAAAAATGGATTACACATCATCACAGTTTATGGAACTTAAAGATAAATTGTATGCACCCATAATAATTTTGAAGCCATTAATAAGCCTGATGTGGTTGGCATCTTAAATAGGCTTTAAATAATTTTGAATTCCATATTTATAGTAAGACATTGGGCAAGATACAAACTTGAGAATTCAATATTATCATTATTATGAGATCATGGACAAAGAAAATATGATTTGGAAGATCATGTAATAAATCAGGATCAGGTCCAAAAGTCTTTGTAGGCTCTTCTAAAATAGATGAACATCTTGATATGCTTAGAAACAGGAGTTTTTTTATTCCTAAACTTTCCAAAATACCCGATAATGTCTATTGAGCTCAAAGGCTCTCAAATTAATGTGATATGTTGACAATTTATAGTCGAGAAACTTGAGGGACTTCTATGCTTTTGAAAAAGACACATTGGATGTACACGATCATATAATCCTTTCTTTGTCCCAAAATTTATCATAGACCTGATGGTTGTATTCCAAATTTATCAAGAAAATGCATTTGATGATTGTATGGCCCAATTCCTCAATTTTTTTTATGTTCTCCTATGGTTCATGCCAAACAAGAATGCTTTGGTTTCTTAGTTTAAAAAGAAAATTTGTCATGAGGTTGTCAAAAACCCTAGATATGTTGACCATATCATGCTTAAGAAGATTCACTTTGTAGGTGAGGAAGAGATAAAAGGTCTAGTAAACTATAAGCCCTATTTATGAAAAATTAAATTAAAATATTAGACCATTGATTTGCATCAAATCAGTTCTTCTTAATTAATTAATTAATCATTTATTTGATTATATCCTAAAGTTTGACCAATTTAATCTATGTTTATTTAATTAAAAGAACATGCCCCCTTTTAATTAAACAATATAAAACCTCTTTATCCTAAGTGCACATGAAAATCACTTTTCTAAAATAAAATAATAAAATATAAAATATAAAATATAAAATAAAAATAAAAGTGCACTTTCCAATCAGATGAAATCTTTTTGTTTTTCAATAAGGCTTTTATCTCTTTATCTCAACCACTCATTGGTTTTCCTCTTAATCTTAGCCTTTTCTTTTTGCATCTTAAAGACATGAGCACATAGATCAACCAGGACTTAATCTCCATCATTGCTTACTCTTTTACCTCTTAATCTTGATTGTCCAATCATTTATAATTTATTTAAAAGGATATTTTCTCTCATTCTTACCTCTTTGGGGAACATCTTGGTGCTTTTACATCTTCGCATATTGGGTTTTTATAATTATTACATCTTGGCTTATCCTTGCATCTTATCTTAGGTTGCATCTTAAGGTATTGCGTTATCATTTTTCTTAGCTTGGTTATTTACTATATTGCATTTATCTTGGTTAATCGAGTCTAATTATCATGGATAGTAATCTTTCATCTTGTTAGCTTAGATTTACTTTCCTTACACTTGCATTTCATCTTACTTTAATATTACATCTGTTTCATCTCATCTTAGATTACTCTGCATTTCCCTTCATCATGGAGATCTTGGGTACTTGCACTCTCATTTGTTGATATCTACTTGAATCTTCCATTCTATAGTGCACCTTTCAAGGATCTTGCGTATTGAGTTAATTTTAGAGCCACCATATTTATCTATATGATTCCTGCATGCTATGGATAGGAAGCTATATGCCACCTTCTAAGACTCCAAATTCATTGGATCTCTTGGATATAAGGGTTTATAGAAGTGACCACACTTTTTGGCTCACATTTTTGGTGCCCACCATAGGGCTAACCAATGAATTTTGGATACTCACTTTGGTTTTTAAGGCTAACCCTTGTCCAGCTTGAGTTGAAAGGAAAAACACTAATTTTTCAAAAGATTTGGTCATATCTTCCAAACGGATTGGTCTTTTCATATGAATTTTTTTTTGTTGGTTGGGGACGGATTAGAGGTGTCTTAGTAAAACAAATCATATTTTTTTAATCATTTTTCCATGACTTATAATATTTAATTGATTTTTCATGAAAATAATTTCTCATCACAAATTAGCAAATTTTTCAAAAATAATTACATTTTTGGAAAGATCTAAGAATTCTATAGGGGTTTACTTATTTGTGTTTTTAATTTAGATGCAAGAACATGGCTCAAATAGTCGATTTGTGAAAACTAGTTTATTTTGGTAAAATGGGTCGGTAGGGCACAAATTAAGGGATATTTGTAAAAAAAAATATTTTTGGAAATCTCTCATATTTTTCATAGGGTTCTTTTCTTTTCAATTTTATTTTTAGGGCTTAAATGATAGAAAAGAAATCAGATATTGTTAATTAGGTCAAAAGCAAAAATAATAAAAAAGAACATTTTGCGACTATCTTATATTTCATTTGCACACATAGTTCAATGCATGATAAAATCAGTCAATTATGAGTTGTTAGCCTTGGAGATACAAATTAACTTGGGTGCCTTTTATTAGCATTTCTTCTTTTTCTCATAGGCACATAGCTTAATTAGTTGGTTTTGGTAAATGAGAATGTCCTTGATGTGTTTGGGAGACACTCTGAAGTTGGGAGTACACTCTTCTCTTTTTTAGAGAATCAGGAATTAAGACCTCCATTAGCTATCTATTTTTACCTTTTTGCATTTACCTTTAGAGGGTGTGCCAATGGAGAAATCTTTTCACAATGACCCAACTGGGGAACAAGCGAGCTAACTACTCCATCCCACTATAATCAAAAGATTTCTTGAATCCAAAGATAGTGAAAACATGGTTATTTCTATTTGTAATGTCTCAACATACATAGGGCCTAGTTGCCTGAATAATTCTTGTGAGACTATGCTTGTTTTGATGATTGTAGGACCTTACGATCTCAATCTTGTTTACAATACCATAAGGGGGATACATTCAACTTGTATAGGGTTGAGAGGCCTCAATCCTTCTTGCAAGACTATAGTATCTGAGTACTTGTAGGGTTATAAGCCTTAATTCTTCTTCTAGAAATATAAGGGGTAATAATGAACAAAGGTCCTTACTAGATACCTTAAGTTACAGGATTCCCTATCTATTTCCTAAAGTATTATAATCTTTGCGCAAGGATTGATCCAAGTGGATTACCTAGATCACCTGAAGATTTACGCTCACCATATGTATTCCCTTGGATATTTTAAAGCATAAATGTGGCATTTGGGAGCCTTTTTGATGCAATCATTGTGACTCTTCTTTTGCTCCACATAGTGCATAGTCTATGAAAAATGCCAACATCACTTTGTGAGAGGCTAAGGAATACCAAGTTTTGGGAAAATATTTTGATACTAGACATTTCCTTTAGGTATCTCTTTATTTATGTTTCTTTGATTTGTGTTGTAACCCATGGAAATATTTGTGAACATACACTTTAAGGTCTTGGAACATTGTAAAAAAAATTTAGACCTTACAACTACTTGTATTCGTAAGGTTTCCTTTTCCATTATTGGATTGTTTGAAGCGTATTGCTTGTTCAAATCATTTTATTTCAACATGAACAATCAAACTTGGTCTAGAAAATACTCTAAGCTTCTCATTCAACCATTAGAATTCTTTGAAGTCAAACTTTCAAACTAAGCTTAAATGTTGTCAACATAGCTTCTCCATTGTTGTCCTCATCTCTTCCTATTATTTGGTACATTCTAGCAAGTTAGGAGTCCCGTTATGCTAAAAAAAGATTACTTAGATCTCTTGACTACACTATTGAGTAGATTATTCACTTGTCCACCATATTCTTATCATCTATTTTAGATACTTTTATATTATCTTTTCTTGTTCACAATTGTCGTACATATGGCATCTACCCGTGGCTTCGGCATCTTATGGAAAGTTACCTTTTCTCTATTCTTATGCTTTTTAAGTTTGGACAAGTGGATAGTTCAATTACCTAGTTTCAAAATCAATTCATTCTAAGTCATCCTATTTAGCACTTGCAATATTCCTTCCTGTTGGTTACAACTAGATATCAGATCCATAAATGAAAGTAACTCAAGGAAAACTTTCACAAATCACCTAGATGAGAACATGAACCTTTGGGTTTTGATTCCTTTAAAAAAAGATTTAGTGAGTCTACATTATCCTCACCTAGGTCATAAAATGGTGTTTCTTAAACTCTAAGCTCCATTGAAGCACAAAATAGGAGGATTGATGAATTTTTGAAAAAATTAGGAGAAAAACACTTTGGACAAGGAAATCAAGAACATTTGGACCAATAATTTGATCATCACACCTCTAGACATGGCTCACAACATGCCTCTCTGATGAAGGGTGCTCCCCTTAATACCACAAACACATAACAGAAATAGAGAAACAACAACAATATGCAAGAACAGAAAATTGGCTTCTTATTATCTCCACAAATGTGGAATTACAAACTTTCAGAATTACTATATGCAAAGCCACATGGGCGTTCCCTTACAATATTCTGTAGGACAAAGCCTCGAACTATTACCCAGATCTACTACCCAGAACTATTATGAACTGCCTAAGACAATAATATAGCCTTCCTTATATAGGCAATTTTCCACCGCCTGGGAAGGTTCCAGAATTTTAGCCAATAAGGCCGACCAAACTTAGAATTATTTTATTTTACATTTTATTACATCATAGTCGGCTCAAGATAACCTTTGAAACCCGAACAGAAATTTTGAAGAAAATTATTTTTCACCATTTCAGGTGGCCCAACTTCCGAAGACCATAAGTCATCACCAGTTGACCCGCTCGGCTATTATAACCCCATTTCGGAAATGCCACGAAGCACTCTACAGGCTTGACTGGCGCAAGCGCTTGTCACCCAAATTTTTGACCTCATCCGGGGCCTCTAAAGCCTTCAAAACTGAGTTCAAAGTTTCTGTACCCTGCTGCCAATACCGAAAATCTTCAATATCTTCCAATATACACTTGATCTGGCAATGAAACTTTACTGACAGACTTATATGACCAAAATGAACCTCCAAGAAAGAAATCAGATCATTCTGAGCACATACGAAAATTACCAAAAATAGTAACTTTCCATAAATAGTAGCTCTGCACAAAATAGCCCTTATTGAATTCAAAAATAGAAATATTTTTGGGTGATGCAAGATTGCTCTTACACCCAGGATGCTCCTGCATCAGACACCCGGGGTAATTTGAGAAGTGACCCTGTCACGACTCAGGTGTGCAGAGGAAAACCAAGACGGTTAACCTTCTCCTTTGTTAGCCATGATGAATCTTCAACGGGTCGTCCTTTCCACTTGACCAGATATTCTTCATATGTCCTATTCCTTGTGCTTCTGCCAACACGACTATCCAGTATATCTTCAATCTCCTTAGTGTCTGAACTAGTTGCTGGAATACTCCACTGCGCTGCTGTGATCTCATCTTCAACACCTCCTTCATGATACTCTGTCAAATCTGAAATGTTAAACACTGGTGAAATATTTAGCTCAGTAGGCAATTCTACCTCATATGCGTTTCCTGAATCATGTTTCTTCAATATTCTGCATGGTCCAAACTTCTTCATTTTCAGCTTGTTATATGTACCAACTGGAAACCGCTCCTTCCGCAAATGAACCATGACTTCATCACCAACCTGAAATTCCTTATACCTTTTTTTCTCATCTGCCTTAGCCTTATACTGTGCGTTCATCTTGGTAATATGCTTCCTCACCGCCCCATGGATGTTCTTCAAGTGTTCTGCAAAATCCTCAGCTTCAGCACTACTTATTTCTCCTTTATCTATCTTCCTCAATTCAGATGCATTTCTTGGACTACTTCCATATACAATCTGGAATGGTGATTTACCAGTGCTCCTGTTGACAGAATTATTGTATGCAAATTCTGCCTGTGGTAAAATCAAATCCCATCCTGTTGGCTTATCTCCAACCAAACATCTCAGCAAATTTTCCAAACTCCTATTCACCACCTCTGTCTGTCCATCAGTCTGTGGATGATGTGATGAACTGAACTTCAAATCTGTCTTCAACTTCTTCCACAATGTACGCCAGAAATATCCAACAAACTTAGTGTCCCGATCTGAAACTATGGTCTTTGGCAAACCATGAAGTCTCACTACTTCTCTGAAAAATAATTCTGCTACATGAACAGCATCATTAGTCTTCTTGCAGGGAATGAAATGTGCCATCTTTGAAAATCTGTCAACTACCACAAAAATTGAATCATGTCCCCGCTGTGTCCTCGGTAAACCAAGAACAAAGTCCATACTGATATCCTCCCAAGGCTTCTCTGGTACAGTTAATGGCTGATACAATCCTGTATTCTGCTTCACTCCTTTCACCATCTGACATACTCTGCAACTCTGTACAAACTTCTTCACATCTTGCTGCAACTGCGGCCAATAATAATTCTCACTAACCAAACCAACGGTTTTATCACGACCAAAATGTCCAGCCAATCCTCCACTATGCTTCTCCTTGATGAGATTCTCCCTCATAGAACTTCGTGGAATGCACAACTGACTCCCTCTGAATAGCATATCATCCTCGATGATGAAATCCAACCATTTCGTCCTGTCTAGAGTAACAGGTTCTGTACAAGCTTTCCAAGCTTCACCAAAATCAGGATCCTCTGGATACAAATTCTTGAGTTCCTTGAACCCAACCACTTCAATCTGCATTTCTGTCATCAATAGTTGCCTTCTGCTAAGAGCATCTGCAACCCTATTAGACTTTCCACTCCTGTGTTTCAAAACAAATGTATAACTCTGCAAAAACTCAACCCATTTCAAATGCCTCTGATTCAACTTTCCTTGACTATTCAAATATTGCAAAGCTTGATGATCAGTATACAAAACAAACTCCTTAGGAAGCAGATAATGTCTCCACTTCTTTAATGCCTGAACTATAGCATAAAATTCCTGATCATAAACAGAATACTTTCTCTTGGCATCATTTAACTTCTCACTGAAATACGCAACAGGTTTACCTTCTTGGCTCATAACAACTCCTATTGCAGTACCACTAGCATCACAATCTACTTGAAACACCTTATTAAAATTTGGAAGTGCTAAAACAGGTTGTTCTATAACTTTTTATTTCAATAATTGAAAACTCTTTTCTGCCCCATTAGTCCACTTAAACTCTTTTCTATCCCCTCTCATTGTTTCAGTCAAGGGTCCACAAATACTGCTAAAATTTCGGATAAACTTTCTGTAAAAGCTAGCCAAACCATGAAAAGATCTTACCTCAGTAGCACTCCTTGGAGTAGGCCATTCAAGGATAGCCTGTACCTTCTCTGGGTCCATTTTTAGACCTTCTGCTGAAACTACAAATCCCAAATACACTAACTCTTTCTTCACAAAACTGCACTTCTTCAAATTAATCAACAATTTCTCTTCTCTCAGCTTCTCAAATACCATACGAATATGCATCATATGATCCTCCAATGTCTTACTAAAGATCAAAATATCATCTAGATAAACAATGACAAACTTACCCAGAAATTCTTTCAGAACCTCGTTCATGAGCCGCATGAAAGTGCTCGGTGCATTGGTTAGCCCAAAAGGCATGACTAACCACTCATACAGTCCTTCCTTTGTCTTGAAGGCAGTCTTCCATTCATCTCCCTCCCTGATCCGAATCTGATGATATCCACTTTTCAGATCTATCTTTGAAAAATACACAACTCCACTCAAACAGTCCATAATATCATCCATTCGTGGCAATGGAAACCTGTACTTGATTGTGATCTTGTTTATTGCCCTAGAATCTGTACACATCCTCCATTCTCTATTCTTCTTTGGTGCTAATACCGCTGGTACAGCACAGGGACTCAAACTCTCACGGATCAATCCTTTCTGTAATAGTTCATGTACTTGTCTGTTCAACTCCTCACTTTCTGCAGGTGTCATTCTGTGTGCTGCCTTATTCGGCAAACTCGCTCCTGGGATCAAGTCCATCTGATGACTGATCTTCCTGACTGGTGGTAATCCATCAGGCACGTTATTGGATACAATATCCTGAAACTCATTCAACAAATCTGCAACTTCTACAGGAACATCTTCTACTTCCTCTTTACCAGCTTTTGGAATTAAAGCAAAACATACATGCTCATGCCTCATACCATCTAGTAATTTTCTTCCATCAAAAAAAGTTATCCTTGCATTACCACATACCTTTTCTTCAGTCTCCTTCAATGGTTTTAGCTTATGTCGCACTCCATCCTTTGTCAGGGAATAGGTATTCGCACGACCATCGTGTACAGCACATCTGTCAAACTGCCACGGTCTACCCAATAACATATGACATGCATCCATAGAGATGATATCACATAGTACCTCATCTTGGTACCCGTCGATCTTGAACTTCACTAGGCATTGTTCATTGACCATGACCTTGTGGTCATCCTGTACCCAGGCAATCCGATATGGATGTGGGTGTTTCTGTCTCTTGAGTTTCAACTTTGTCACCATCTCTTCTGACACCAAATTGTCAGTGCTTCCACTATCGATAATCACATCACAACATTTACCTTCACACTTGCACCTGGTGCGAAACAGGCTCCTCCTTTGCTCAGGTTCATTCTCACCACTCAACAGGACTCTTCTGTTAATCAACGTTTCTCCTCTTTCAGCATCTTCAGAATTTGATGATCTGGCATCTTCATCTACATGTGCAACTCTGGCCTGGCCTTCATTTCTCCTGTCTGTTCTGCCTTGGCGCTGAGGACATTCAAATACCCTATGACCTTCTTCTCCACAGTGAAAACATGTTCCACGGAAGCCACCTCTTCCAGATCCTTGTCCTCTTCCTCTTCCTCTCTGATCTCTATTATTCTGATCCTGGAAGTGATTGGAATTATTTCCACGCTGATTCTGACTGCTACTGGCCTCATCCTTCTTTTTCGGATCTTCATTTCGGCCACCGTATGACCGTCCACCAGATCGTCCACCGCGACCTCTTCCATTTTGCCTACTCTCAAACTTCTTGTTCAGCTTTTCCTCTACTTTTAGGGCAAACTAGTATGCCTCTTCAATACTGTTCATTCGAACCAGATTCAGCTCCTCCTGAATGCTTGGCCTTAACCCATTAAGGTATCGGGCAACTTTCTCCTTATCAGCTTCTGCATGGCCTGTTTTGATGAGAAGTCGGTAGAACTCCTCTGTATACTCCTGAACAGATCTTCCTGCTTGCTTCAAACTCTGCATTTTCTTCAGTAGGTCAAGCTCATAATCAACAGGAATGAACTGTCGCTTCAATTTATCCACCATCCGATCCCATCTTGTGATTTTATCTTTCCCTCTTCTATTTCTCTCTAATTGAATTTCTTGCCACTAGATCTTCGCATGACCTTTTAGTCTGGCCTTCGCAAATTTGACCCTATCAGGATCCTCAACATCTTCATACTCAAAATATTCTTCACATTCGTTGATCCAGTCGATCAATTCCTCTGGGTTAAGATTTCCAGAAAATGTAGGAACCTCAATCTTAGGTCTTTTCCCAATCTTGGAAATCGCCCGAAAAAGTCTTTCTTCCTCCTGGTTCACAATTTCAACTTCTCCTTCTTGATATTCTTCTTCGGCTTCATCCTCACTTTCATCTCTGACATTAAGATTCATTCCTCTGCGAATCTCTTCTTGCAATGCTCGCACTTGTCTCTGCAGCTCTCTAACCTCAGGTGTTACAACACCGGCTCTTCCGCCACGTTCCCTTCGTGGAGGCATTTTCGCGATGCGCGCTGAAACCCTAGCCACGGTCCTGGTGCAAACTGCCTCACAGTCGGCGATCTGTTTACACACTCAAGAACTCCTACTCTGATACCACTTGATGAAGGGTGCTCCCCTTAATACCACAAACACATAACAGAAATAGAGAAACAACAACAATATGCAAGAACAGAAAATTGGCTTCTTATTATCTCCACAAATGTGGAATTACAAACTTTCAGAATTACTATATGCAAAGCCACATGGGCGTTCCCTTACAATATTCTGTAGGACAAAGCCTCGAACTATTACCCAGATCTACTACCCAGAACTATTATGAACTGCCTAAGACAATAATACAGCCTTCCTTATATAGGCAATTTTCCACCGCCTGGGAAGGTTCCAGAATTTTAGCCAATAAGGCCGACCAAACTTAGAATTATTTTATTTTACATTTTATTACATCATAGTCGGCTCAAGATAACCTTTGAAACCTGAACAGAAATTTTGAAGAAAATTATTTTTCGCCATTTCAGGTGGCCCAACTTTCGAAGACCATAAGTCATCACCAGTTGACCCGCTCGGCTATTATAACCCCATTTCGGAAACGCCACGAAGCACTCTACAGGCTTGACTGGCACAAGCGCCCGTCACCCAAATTTTTGACCTCATCCGGGGCCTCTAAAGCCTTCAAAACTGAGTTCAAAGTTTCTGTACCCTGCTGCCAATACCGAAAATCTTCAATATCTTCCAATATACACTTGATCTGGCAATGAAACTTTACTGACAGACTTATATGACCAAAATGAACCTCCAAGAAAGAAATCAGATCATTCTGAGCACATACGAAAATTACCAAAAATAGTAACTTTCCATAAATAGTAGCTCTACACAAAATAGCCCTTATTGAATTCAAAAATAGAAATATTTTTGGGTGATGCAAGATTGCTCTTACACCCAGGATGCTCCTGCATCACTCTCAAAACACTAGACATGTTTCACATGGATCACAGAGTGATGATTTAAATTTTGAGGTAACTAAAGAAGATATCCTACAATTCCAACAGGACAAACATTTTCAAAAACTCATGAAATTGACATTGGATCAAGATAAAGACAAACACTTCATGCACTTAGCCTAAAAAGGAGTTAAGTTACCTCACAACTTTGATGTTGACAGCTTCATGAAAAAAGAGGAACCATCCAAATTAGAGGTTATGAAAAAATAAATGGAAGAGATGAAGAAAGAAATGTTATGGTTGACAGAGGAGAAAAAATAGCTAAGGACATCATTTTCACTTGAGGCTCTATGTTCATTTCCTTTTGACAAAGATTTATACATGCCCCCTTTTCCTCATAATGTTGAATTTTAAAAATATGACAAGTATGATGGTAGTGGAGATCCTCATGACCATGTTAGGGAGTTGTGTGCTCTAAGTATGGAATTCTTGCATGAACTCACTTATCTTTTGAGACTCTTTCCAATGAGCCTTAGTGGTCAATCTATGGAGTGGTTCACTAAACTATCTCCTCCACTTAATTCATTTTACCAACTAGTACAAAGATTCATTCAACAATACTCTTACAACATTCAACATGATATCACCATGCTAGATCAATGCAATATCAAACAACACCAAGGAGAACCCTTTGTGTCTTTCCTTCAGCAATGGAAGAAGCTTTACTCATGTTACCTTAGACAAATTCCCAAAACTAAGAAGACTGATATGTTTTTCAATAACCTTGTTCCTGAAGTACACTATGATCTTTGAAAGAAACTCTTTGCAACATTTGACATGATGCTCAAAATTTCCCTATAAATTGAATGTGTTCTAGTCAAGAAGGGTCAACTTAGTTTGAACAAGGACAAGTCTAACAAAAACTACTACAATCACACCAATAACATTAGAAAAGAAAAGGGTAAATCATAATCATTGAACCAAAAAAAACATGTAGTGAATGATGGTATAGTTGACACACCTACAAACAAGCCCAAAGAATCTATCTTCATTTTGACTTATGGTATCCAAGACACCAAGCAATAAGAGGCTTCCAAACCTTATGATTTAAATAGGTCCAATGATTTTAGCAAGGGTAAACCATCATGGATGCCCAAACCTAAGTGCACTTTTAAACCTCTAGGAGACACTAGTACAAAAACAACAATATATGACTAAATAAACTACTATAAAATGTAGATAAATGACTAATTTTGATCACGTGACCATTAGTAGTTTATTGCCGGTCATTTATCTTGCCACCAAATTTATGACTAAACTATTTTAGTCATTAATTTGGTTATTTATTTAGTCATTTATTTAGTCATTTATTTGGTCATTTATTTGGTCATTTATTTGGTCATTGATTTAGTCATTTATTTAGTCATTTATTTGGTCATTGATTTAGTCATTTATTTAGTCATTTATTTAGTCCTTGATTTAGTCATTTATTTAGTGATTTATTTATTCATTTATTTAGTCATATATTTAGTCATATTAGAGCACGATGGAATCAAACCATCGTCCTCCTACTTGTAAATTATGTGCTCTCCCATTGAGCTAGTACCATTTAAATAATAATCATACCATGTATACTAGTACTTTCCATTAAACATGATCTAAATTTTTTCCATCTATAGTTCAAGGGTTATGATAGTAAATGGTTATAAAAATTGTTCAAAACAAAGTATGTCAAAGAATATTATGAGGCAAAATTCATGATTTTCATGTAAAGAGGAAGAATCACAGGCTCCATCACTATGAGTAGCACATTCTATACATGAAAGAAAATGTAAATTTCTTGATCTAAGGGGCAGTAAAATTGAAAAAGAATAGAGAGTAGGAAGCCTCCATGCAATTTCATGAAGAAAGGAGAAACATAATTCAAAGATTAAAACATAACTCTTTGCATGAAGGTGTAATGCCCAAAAGTTCGGGCCAAAACACAACCAACAAATTTTTTTTAAAAGGTTATAAGTTCCACGTTCACGATGCGGGACAAAAGTGCTAATGACGAAGTCCCAAAGTGACAAGAGGTCAAACCTCAACAAGTTGTTTACCGAAGGATGCTAGATGAAATTCAATATAATCAAAGTTCGTTAATCAACTTGACGATCAATTTTGTCAAACGTTAATCTATTAGTCCTTTAGATTATCTAAGAGGAATAAAATGTTTATTGATAATGTTATTCTTTAGATAGGTTAACCATTTCCAATTATGTAAATTTCAAGACCAATTTGATTATGAAAATTAAATTGGAAGCTAATGAAAAATATTGAATATAGATTTCAATATTCGTCTATACTAATTTCTATTCAAAATGAGTACTTATTAATTCAACTAATGATTACATTATTCCAATAGATCAATGCACCTATTAACTAATTAATAAATCTAAAGGAAACATTATTTAATAATGTATATTCAAAGATTAAAACTAAATTGTATATATGAAATTAATTATAATATATTAATTAATTAATATAATTATTAATTAGTTAATATATTATAATATATTAATTATCATTACATACGTGTCATAAATCTAGTTATATAACATCATATATAAATAGCAAAATAAATATTTAAAACATTGTCAACTAATATTTAACTATTATTATTAACATGACATTAATACAAAATACTAATTTAACTAACAATCTAAGCTCACTTAACCATAACTAAACTGCTTAAATAACCTAAGCTACTTCCTATCTCCCTAGCTTCCTAGCCTAGCTCCCTATGCCACTTCCTAGCTCCCTAGAAATCTCCCCCAATCCACGTGCCCAAGATAAGGAGTCAACATCACAAGGCAAGGAAGAGGGTGCGCTGTTTAAGGGGGTTGAAAAGGTCTCCCAAAAGCTGGCGCCATTTAAGGGAGGGGACAAGAGTTTTAAAGCATGGGAGTGTGCCCCCATGCTAAGCTAAAGGCAAGGTAAGAGAATTTAATTTCCAATCAAAACAGCCCTGCTAAGGGGACTGAAAAGTCAACAAAGGGTGGCGCCCAAGGAAGTTAGTATGGGTAGTGGGACCCAACCAAAACTCATGCTGCTCAAGGGTGATGTGGATAATGACAGGAGCATTAATCAAAAGTGCAAGACATATATTAATATATGGGAAGAGCTACCATACCCTGCGCCATATATGGTGAAGTTATGAGGGAGAAGCTTGATGATGTGTCACACAAGGACACTATCTTGACCAATAAAAAGGTTTGAATTTAAATCAAAGACTAGACATCCCTCCACATGCGCCTAGATAAGGGGAAGATATTAAATAAGGTAAGGGGGTAAAGTAGATTAATAATTTATTTGTTTAATGTATATTGAGGTGGCAGGATTTAATATATAAAATTGACTGTGGTAAGAGATTGTATGGGAATTCTTTTCCCATACAATTTCCAGAGAATAGAAAGCCAAATTTTCTATGAAAC
Source organism: Chamaecyparis obtusa (assembly GCA_027943335.1). NCBI lineage: Eukaryota > Viridiplantae > Streptophyta > Pinopsida > Cupressales > Cupressaceae > Chamaecyparis > Chamaecyparis obtusa. Next base: position 258,812 of record BSBK01010761.1, on the reverse strand, counting down.
AGAATTCTTCTAAGTATGAGAACACTATCTTTTTCCTTCTCAACAATGAGTAGAATATTATCATTTTATTTGTTTCATTATTGCATTAGGAAGTCTATAGTCTTAAATTTGATAGTGTATCAATAAGGATTAAATATAGTTGATTGACAACCAAATGAGATTTCCACGTAGAAACTAACATGATCATTTGTTCATAGTTGTTCCATTACAATTTATAGAACTAAAAGTGAGATATGAGTCACATTTAGAGATTGTTTTCAATGATCATTACATTTAGTTCATCATATATGATACTATGATATTCATATATCAATCCAAATATGGAAGCATAATGAAATTGCTACAATATTTAATCTATCATTGTGGATAACTCATTTGCAAAGAGAGATTATTTTTCAATTATCGTGAGAGAGAGAGAGAGAGAGAGAGAGAGAGAGAGAGATCTTTTATCATGTTTGCAAGAATTCATCTTAACATAAAGAAATCCATTTCAACTCATTTACAAATACATCAATAAAGTTTACAACATCCTAGTTTCAACAAAGCATTGCAATGAACAATTCCACACAATGAAAGATCAAGATAATAACAGTCTCTCATCCATTTCATCTTCACAATAGCTCCAAATGAAAGGCATTACATTCTCTTTTACATCAAATGAAATCTAAATACAAAGAATGATTCACAATGGAATAAAAGGGATGTCTTCTCTCAACCATCCAAAAGATGAAAACCTCCATGATAGCTCCTCTGTGAGCTTCCACAAATCTGCAAATATATACAAGGCAAGGGACAGACCATGGGAGCTCACCTCCCATTCTAGGCCTCTCATGAGGCCACCCCCAAGCTTGGGGAAACCACATCAAATAGGATACATTCACTCATATACAAACACTCACAAGAAACATACAATTGAAAGAACCCAAAATTCCCTCAAGGGTATAACTAAGGAATTCCATGAACTCCTTTTGTCGGGTGTGGGTGGACAACCCATGGATATAACCATTGCATGAAAACAAGGCCACACATGGACCCAAATATGCTCAATATCAAAACAAGGCCACACATGGACCCAACTATGCTCAATATCAAAACAAGGCCACACATGGACCCAAATAAGCACATTATCATAACAAGGCTCACATGGCCAATCTTCCCTCCTTATAACCCCAATGCCTCATGGGCTATATGCAAGGTTACTTGGGGAAAATCACTCACCCAAGCTTCATCCTTCCCCACACATGGAGGAGACTCTACACATGGAGTTGCCTCCATTTCCCACACCCCCTCTTGATTGCTCTTCCCTCCCAAGGGTGAGTGAATCCAAGAGTAAACAACCCCAAATCCAATTACAAGAAAAACACAATACATGCTTGTTCTCACCATGACCAACCATGGGGAGCTAAAACACAACAAATAAGAAATGCAAGCTTCCTCCATGACCAACCATGGGGAGCAAAAGAACAAATACACAACACATACAACTACTACAACAAAAATGAGAGAAATGAAGAGCAAGATGCTCCAACCTATGATCCAATGCAAAATGATGAAGTTTTGAGCCTTCTCCTTCTTCTATCCTCAGCTTTTCCCTTCTCCAAGTTTAGTGGTCTCTAAAGGTAGAGAGGGGGTGAACAACCCAAACCCCTCTAAAAGTTCTACTAAAAAGGGATCCCCTACCAACTCTCCACAACCCTCATAAAGATGGTCCTAGGAAGTACTTCTGGGTCCATGATGCAAGTTGCAAATTCGTTCAAGATTAAATGGGCACTATTGGAGGGGACAAAAAGGTCAAAATATGGCTTCTCCCATGCTTAAATTACCCCTAACCTATGGGTACAAGGAATGGGCTACCTAAAAAGCATGAAACTACCCCCTAGGGTCCCATTTAACCCTCCAAAAGCCATGGTTTAGTTAATGCACGAAAATGTAAGGTATGACTTCACTTAGGGGTCCTAAGACAAGAGGATGCACTTAGAATACCCCCTCTAGGAAGCTTCTAGGACTTTCTCTCGCATTCCAATCACACGACATACCTTAGTTAACAATTAACTCTAGTGTCAAGTGACACTCACATAATTAACATCACAATGAAGGTATGTCCAACATATTACAACACTTAACAATCCTACACATACATTCACATTACGGTTACAAAATAAAACACTTCACAATGAGGCCCTGGTCTCTTCATTAGACGGGGCCTTGGCTTAACCAATAGCACAAGCATTCAATGTGGTTTCCCCAAATATTTCCATGGTCCTTCCACCTGCAAAACCTTAATGCAGCATCAGTAATTCAAGGAAGAAAACCATCACATATAAACATATAAGATGTAATATCCACATATTATTCATAACTCAATTGCATACATGAAATCACACAACAAGTAATGATCTTACACAATTCAATTGAACATTCAATCACATAGAATGAAATGTCATAATTCAATTGTCTGCACGTAATCATATAGGATTCAATAATCACATCAAATAAATTCAATTTTCATAACTCAATCCATACTTCAATTGCATATATAATTCATAATTTAATTTGCATAATTCAATTCATAGTTCAATTGAAATCAAGATCATCCATAATCTATCATCATTATAAGATAATCTTCAGGTTCTCAAAACATGAAGATAATAATAAAGTCTAACATGATCAAATCCAAATCCACTAATCATGGATCCACATACAGAGTCGACAAAATGTATAGTCTAACATGTCCATCATAACATAACAGTAAATCGAATAAGTCCAAGTATCCCAATTTTCCTTAGTATAACATTTAAGATAAATCGATGGTTCAACATCGGTAAGGGGTAACCATAACAGTCGGGTCCTATAAAATTCTTATCACAAGTATGATTAAATTTCCTAATCTAGGAAAACAAAATGCAGAATAATCCTATTAGTCTAGGATCTAACAAATCCTTGTTCAGGGTTCTAATAATATCACCAAAACATCACTATGGTATAATCATATAATACATCGTCAAAACATTACTCATCCTCCTCGTAGGAGTTACTAGAATCATCACATCAACTATTAATTAAATCCAAGATAAACTTAAGACTTAACACATAACTAATTTGGCATTTACATCTCGACTTCTCGAATCAAATCCTTTCGACAAAAGTACTCAATGGAACCTTAATAGTCTAGCTAGATCTATGATCCGCAGGGTAACATACTGCATCCAAGATTCACTTACACAATTAATAACCCAAAGATATCACCTCTATCATTGCAACACTTAGTTGATTGGTACTGATATGCAGGTACAATTCCATTAGGGATTTACCATTCATCCAGATACTACAAAACCCCTTAATCCTCCGTCATCGAGTGTCGAGGAAAGGGTGGAAATGGGGTGGACCTTACAGAAGGAACAAGTCCTTTAGTCAAGACAACTATAGATGAAAAGGATTTCCCACAAAATATCCATGTTTAAACATAGGACATGAATAATTCTTTCGTGTTATCTCTTTCTAAAGAGAAGGATCTCTCACATTCCACTTTTCTTTACATGGCCTTTTCACTGTACTTTTTGGGTTTTGTCCTTTATGGATTCATTACTACTGGTCATAAATGGCTAAGTATTTTTTATTTATGTCATTCTAGTTTGCTCGATCACTAGGGCTATTATGGAATTGTGGTAATTTTTTTCAAAGTTCATGGATGAGAACTCCAAAACAACACTAATATTATCAAAATAAAAATAGAATTCAGGCACTTGCAATAAAATGTATAACCCTTGTCATAACCATATGAAAAAAAAAAATTCTCTATTATAATTATTTGTACAACTTTTCTAAGAAATTAAATATAATATAAAAATATAACTAAAACACCCGCATGTTTTAGCATCCTAAGAAAATATTGCTAGTAAATAAATTGTGATAATTACTTTCTAAACAAAAATTTATGGACAGAATAAGGCTAAAACATGTTACCTGGAACCTGGAACATAAATGTTGTGAATTGTTTCAAATAGTAGGAGGATTTGATGGGCCAGTAAATAGAAAATGTGATTTTTATCTAAATAACTACTAATGCGAGAACATAAAACTGTTTGAAAATGTCAATTTCATTGCCACCTAAAGATGCTAGATTTCTCCATTCTTTGCACATATTGGTGTAGAGTAGATGTTAAATTTCTCTGTTCTATGGTGCTAGAATCTACAATTGAAGGAATCATGCCTTGACATGATAGATGTATTATATAAGTTCAAAGCACCCAGTTTCGTCAACATTTTGTAAGCATTCTTGCAATTGAGAAGAAAAGGAAAACTTAATTCATGAAAACATAGTTATTCATATTTTTTTCTTAAAATCCTGCATTCCATGGTCAAAGCAACAATAACTATCTTTTCATAGTAAAATAGATGGCAGTGGGTTCAGATAAGATATTACTGCAAACTAGACTTCATAACCATCTTGTCCATTAAACAAAGAGCCCTGAGTAGAATCAAATGGAAGATAAAAAATATTAAGCTCTATTGTTATGTAGAAAACAATTAGAAACACTATCACAATATCTGAATAAAAATTACCAAAAACTACATGTAAAGTTCTTGGACAAAGCATTCCAACTAGACAATTAAATAATTATTAGCAACAAAATTGAAAACAGACACTTCAGAATAAACTCTTTGTCTAAGAAAAATTAGAAAGACCAGGATAGAAATCCACAAAGCTACATGTTTCACACCTTAGAAATGACTATCAAAACTGAAGAATAAGAGAAAACGGTTCCTAGCCAAGAATACTAGATAGGAAATTAAAAAAAAATTGACAAACTAAAAGTAAATTGAAGATGCTCATGCTAGTAGAAATTAAATTGTATGTGATTGAATAAAATTAATACAATTGACATGAACTAACCTTTAATTTTGCACCACTTATCCATTGTTCCCCCAAGTATCATAGCACGAATTACTTCTACAACAATACTTTCAAAAATATCAACACCATGAATTGCACAAGCACCTACATTGTCTCCAACTTGAATAGATGAGAAAAATATGTCAAATCAGATAGCAAGAATAAAAAAACTAATTATATCCAAATGATGTCATTAAAATTAGTGTACATCTATGTAGATAAAAGAACCCTAATTACAATACAAAAATATTTTTGATGATAATGTGTTGCCTTAACATAGAATGAACCACACAAAGTTTTAATTCCTTTCATGCTCAACAATTGAATTTCTATGATGGTAAGACAAGAATATCATGCCTCTCTAGCCTTAGTGATGTCAAAAACTTAATGTAAATTTTGGAAATTGACTTTATCACTCACTTTTGTTTAAGGACCTTTTACAATCATTTCATGCCACATTGTAAGGCTTTTGTACCAATTTGTCACTTATTCACATATAAGGTCCCGAGTTGGTCTATGGTGGTCAAACCCTCCAAATATATCCAAATGGAGTGGTAATGATATAATTTGTGTCTTAGAGTCATTTTTAGCATGTTTACAAATTTTTATGTGAGTTTGGAGTCATTTGTCAAAATATCATTAGTTTGTCGAAAAAAAATTACAATGTTGTCATCAAGCAAAAATTGCAAAAATATGTAAACAAAATAGTCATATCATACAAAAGGAAATTAGAGTCTATTTGATGGTTTTTCTGATGTATTTATTATATGTGTTTTTTTTGTTTTGTTTTTTTGTGTGTGTGTGTGCGTGTGTGTAAGGAAGGTTGAATCAAGGGAGGAGAAAAGGGAGATTGTATGAACTATTGATCAGAGGAATAATAAAATCAGTTATTTTTGTATTTCCATAAGCCTATGACTATAATACTCAAAGAGAATACCATGATATGGTTTTAAAATGACTTTTTAATGGTATTAAATGTTTTAAAATATCATTACCTTTCTTTAGGATCAGATCTCATTCATTTTCATACCCTATTTTGGAAGATATTGCAAGTTCTCTATGCACTGCATGTAACCCTCGTCTAGGGTAATCAAAGGACAAGAAAGATTCATTCCTCCTAAACTAGCAAGTGGCAAGGTATATAACTTGGAGAAATATCTCCTTTATATGCATGTTTTAATATCCTAAAGTCATATATTTTTATGAGGAGTTTTTTTTATGTTTTATTGATGTCCTAGGGACTGTGTATGTGTTAAAACTGTTAATGATAGTATGCTGAAAGTTTCTATGTTTTTGGACTACTGAATCGTGATCCAGTGAGACTAGGCTTGATTGAGAATGTTGTAATTAAGGCCTGAAACCTTTTCCCATATTTTTTTTTCCCAAAAATGAAGTTTTGAATTCATTTTTGTGTCACTAAAAAGACAACAATTATAAGCCAAAATCAGTAATTTGAGGTGCCTAGAGTTTAAGTGAAGGTCGTGAATCCTTTGAAAATGTTGATTACAATGGAAAAAACATATTTAATCCATAGGAGATGTTGTGGAACCATTTATAGTAAAGAGCGACAAAATCATTTCCTTTGAATGCCTAAATAGCCTCATGTTGTTGACTATCAATTACCACTCTGAATTTTTTGTCCTAAAAATGTAATGTGACGAGGCTCTTATATGGTTTTAAGGAACCAAGAGGGTGTTTATGAATACAAAGACAGTTAGGAGTTGTAATTTTTGTGAAGTTTTATAAGCCTAGAAGCCACTATAAAGGCCTAATTGGCCTAAATTATCAGAGTTAGCAGTCCTTTGAAGTCATTGATATAAAGCAGTGGAAGTCTACTTCAAGTTATGTCATAGGAGACCTTAAAGGGTGGTTGGAAAGTCTATTATTTTGGAGAGTGGTTTTTGTTTTGGGAAGTTGTGATTAGTTTACTTGTTGACAAGGCCTAATAGCCTTTTTTAGGCCTAAATTTATCCAAAATGGTCTTCTTGCCACTAAACAGGCCCCTTTGAAGAGCATCTGGAAAGCCAATTTCCTAAAAATGTCACTAGATGATTTGTGGTTTCACTTTCACATGTTGTATATGATAATTTATTCTTACAAACATTCTATTCAAATATAAGTATTTATATGATCATTGACAATAAAATAATAGACAATCAAATTTTTGGAAGTGAATTTAAACAATGCATCAAGACTCTCTTCAAATTCTAGGTGCAAAATGAATAGTAATGACTCATATGGATTTGAGTAAGTATGTTGATTGGTATAGTCTATTTAAAGGAAGCCTTTTTTGATTGGGATAGTCTATTGTGAGGATGCCGAATAAGGCTTGCAAGATAATTCATTAATTATATATTTCCTTGCCAAAATATTTTCCAACTTATAAATCTAATAGTGAAATGTTCTTGTAGTACTTGCTGACAATTATGAAAGTGCCATAAATTTTTTCCTATTTAAATATTGTAAGATTTTCCTTCATATCAAAATATTTATAGCTTAAAAGGAATAAAATCTTTATAAATATGTTGGTTTTCAATTTATGTCTTGGATGAATGCAATCTAGATATTATGTCTTACGCAAGAAGTTGTATTATAATGGATGTTGATAATCAACTATTGTCAAAAGCATTCACTAAATACGAGATTCTGCAAACATTAACACAAATGGCTCCAGAGAAAGCTCCTAGCCTGGATGGCTTCCCCCCTAGCTTCTTCTTACATTGCTAGAGCGTCTTCGGGAAAGAATTCACTGTAGTTTTGGAAGCGGCCAGATCTTCAAGTAGATTCTTATCTAAAATCAATAATACCTTTATTTCTCTTATTCCTAAGAAAGAAAATGCAAATGCTATGGATGAATTTAGACCAATTTCTTTATGTAACACTATCTATAAGGTCTTGTCAAAATCTTTAGTAAACAGGCTAAAATTGGTCTTAGGAAAAATCATTGGGGAAGAACAAATAGTCTTTGTGCTAGGAAGATCAATTTTTTATGGCATCATTATTGCACAAGAAGCCATTCACTCTATACAACACAATAAACAACCTAGTATGATTATTAAGCTAGATATTAAAAAAGTATATGATAAAGTCAATTGGATATTTTTAGCTAAATGCATGGAAAGTTTTGGATTCTCCAAAGCTTGGATAAAATTGATTTTATATTGTATATCCTCTCCAAAATATTTTGTTTTGGTAAATGGCACCCCTCAAGGCTTCTTTGAAGGCTCAAATGGAATCAAACAAGGAGATCCCCTCTCCCCTTTCCTTTTCATCATCATGGCAGAAGCTTTGGGCTGCAACATAATCAAGCTTCAAAATTAGGGTTGCATCAAAGGGATTGAAATCACTTCCATTATATGTCATGTCATGCACCAATAATTTGTAGATGACACTCTTCTCTTTGGCTTTGGCTCAGTTAGGGAAGCCACTCAATTCAAGGAAATTTTAGAAAAATATGCTCAAGCCTCTGGATAAACTATCAACAAGGATAAATCAGTCATTTTTTTCTTCCATACCAAAAAGAAAATCCAACAAAAAATTGAATCTATTCTAGCATTCAAAGTAGACTCTCTTCCATGTTCCTATTTGGGGATTCCCATTGATCAAACACTTAGAACTACTGGGGTTTGGAAGCCCATCAATAAAAGATTGGACCACAAAATGGATAACTGGAAATCTAAATGGCTCTCTTGGGCAGGCAGAATTGTCATGATCAAAGCAACATTGACTACTATCCTCATCTATCTCATGTATTGCATCCCCCTATCAATGAGTGGTTATATGGACATAGTGAAGAAGTTAAGGGACTTTTTTGGCAAGGCACAGATCCTAGCAGAAAATTCAAACTTATCTCTTGGGAGAACATATGCAAACCTATATCAGCAGGAGGCACAAGGATAAAAAATCATATGTGGCAAAATCAAGCTTTAGGAGCTAAACTCTATTGCAAATTAGTGAAAAATCAGGATTAGAAATGGGTCAGAATACTTAGAGGTAAATATCTGGGTAATGGTTTATTTTCAGAGGTTTTCTACATCAAAGACTTTCCTAGAGGCTCTAGAATATGGAATTTTATCTCCAAATCAAGACACATAGTGGACAACAACATAACTTGGAACATCAGAGAAGGTAATTTAGCTTGGTTTTGGGAAGATTCTTGGGGAGGCTATCCAATTATTCATTCAATATCAGGTTTGAATCATATTAGTCAGATTTATCTATCAGCTTGGGGCCCATTAGTCAAAGACTACATCATCCCCTCTTCTTCCTTTGCAGTAGACGACTCTTGGAATTGGAAAGATTTCTCAAGCTTAGGGGTTGACCCTCAAGAACTAAGCTCTTTAAAAGAAATTATAAAGGGCAGATATTTCTTTCTCAAACATGGGAGGGACGAAATCATATGGAATGGGTCTAAAAATGGAATTTACATTGTGAAGGATGGATACAAAATCATGTCAGTTCCTCTTTAGAAATTAGTCACAATCCCGACATAATTATGTTGGAACAAGACTTGTCTCCCAAAAGAAAAAGTTTTCATGTGGGCAGCATCTTAGGGTAGGATCCTGACAGCAGATAGGTTTTTAAAAATGGGACATTTGGGTCCATCTAGATGTTCTCTTTGTCTCAATAACAAAGACGATTACAATCATTTGTTGGTAACATGTCCCTTTGCCAAAAAATGCTAGAATTGGTTGTTTTTGAAATTAAATTGGTCTTCTGCTCTTTCCCAAGAAATCCAATCTCATTTGCTTTCATGGCCCACACTTTATGAAGAAATCTTATGTGGTAATCTTTGGATCATCTCTCCTTCCATATTAATATGGGAAATCTGGAAAGAGAGAAATAGGAGGCTTTTTCAGAAAAAAGCTATAGAAATTGAGTCTATTCTTAATAAAATTGAGGCAGCAATAGTGGAGATCATGAATTCCCAGATTCAATCTCACTCAGCCAAACACAAGTTCTATACTAGTTGGGATGATCAGATGATCAAATGTTGGCATTGTCTCAAAACTTTGACAACCATTGGAAAAGGTTGCAAAAATAACCACTTTCAAAGAGTGTCTTATGTTTGGAAGTCTCCTTCCCCAGGCTGGTTCAAGCTTAATTTTGATGGTGCCTCAAAAGGAAATACAGGTCCTTCAGGTGCAGGTTGCATCATTCATTCTTTAGAAGCGAAGATTTTAGAAAAATTGGCTATTCCTCTGAAACCAAACACTAATAATATGGCCGAACTCAAAGTACTTCTTCATGGGTTAGCTCTAGCTAAGGAATTAGGTTTGAATAGAGTGGAAATCAAGGGAGACTCAATGATTATGATAAATGCAGTCAGATCAAGGGCAATATCTAATTGGAGATTACAAGCATCTTTGGAAATTATTTTAAATCTAATTAGAAAATTTGAATCCACAACGACTAACCACATTTTCTGTGAGGGAAATTCCAAAGAAGATGAATTAGCTAGTTTAGCAACTAGTGGTACATACATCAAAACAATTGCATCTGATGACCAGCCCATCCTCTCTTAACTTAGTCTGTCACTGTTTCCTTGCAAAATATAGATACAACGAAAGGATGGATGGCCTTGGTAGCCTGATTTCCTCATATGCTGATGAGGAGGAGGCAAATGAATCTGTGGTTGCTTCAGGGGCAATTGCAAAGGAAGATTCTGAAGTAGACAAGGATGAGGATTCCATAGGGGGTGAGGCCGATGATGAGATGAGGATGAAGATGCAGCAGTTAGAATGGATCAGGGAAATATGACCTTTTCCCAGGAGGAGGGTGATGATGCCCATGAATCCTCAACCAAGAGCTCAGAACAAGTCTCCACTTCACCATTGGACTAGTTCTGGTGCAATTTTCCTCTCAGGAACTCATACTTTTTGCATTAATATAGATATCTCTGGTTAATATCATCATCTGGCTCTGGTTTAAACTGGATGGGTGAAGTTCTAAAAGGATTTTGGAATGGTGCTGAGCATTTTTGCTCCATATTTGTTGCACCTTCAACTTCTAAGACCATACTCATACTTCTTTTCATCTTAAAACTCTTTATGTTGATTATATATTAAATATATTAATATAAATTTGGCTTTGGCCCTTTACTGACCAAAAAAAAAAGTTGTATTATATCTTTCCATTTTTTTATAATGTTGTGATGTAGTGCATTTGTTGTGCATTCCCTTTTATTGAGTACTTGTTCCAATTTAAAATGGCTCAAGAGAATACATTACTCAAACATTTCTAATTGCTAATTATTTTAATGCTAGTCTACTAGAGATACTAATTTATTTTTCTAGTTTATTTTTTTTCGGGCTCACTTAAGCATTGTTGAACTTCAATATAGTTTTTATTGCATTGTGTCAATTAATGATACTTTACTTTTTGTTTAGCATACACAGAAGGATCAAAATGTTTGGTGGGTGTTTGGGAGTGGAACTTTTTTGTGAAATGAACTTCAGAAAATAGTAAAATTTAATATGCATATATTTGATTAGAATCAAAAAATTTAATACTAAAAAAGATAATCCATGAAATCAAGGAATTGACATATATATTGTATATTGTAAATGAATTCATTAGTATCTTGTCATCCCCTTCTGTGTTCATAAGTTTGTGTTTAGGTCTAGCTAATTAGATTCACAAATTTAATACTAAATAAGGTAATGCCTTCAAATTGATGAATTGAGATATATATTGGGTGAAGTATAAATATCTGAATGCATACAAGACAAGATAGACCTAGAAATATTCCAGTAACAAATTATTCTTATTTTTTTAAAATTAAAATGCACACAAATCATTAAACTACAACTGATGCAACTCGTCGTGCATACTCAACATGTAAATCTAAAAATCCAAATGACCTTGGGCACTCTCAACTATGAACTATTTCCTGAGGCTTTCGATCCCCATGGAATCATGACCATGAATTTCTTATTTAGAGTTTTTGTCCTCGAGAAATTAAGTTGACACACTTAGGGTTTCCTTCTCCAAATGCCAACAACTTCTGTGATAGTGTCACAATTCTAAGATTAAAGTTGATTTTTTTTTAGAAGTATGTTTTTCTCTCCTCACAGTGTTCCCTATAAACTCAATGCTTCTTCAACAATAGGAAATCAAATCCTCTATTGATGGTAGTTTGACTAACAAGTTCCTTGAAATGTCCCCAGTTAAAATATGCAATATTTTATGGAACTTTATGGTTTTAATAGAATAAATTGAAACCAAATAGCCAAATGGTTAATTGATTTTAAGTAATGGAATTTTATTTCCTCAAGACAAAATATTTCAATCCCTTTTAAAGGTAATTAAGTTTTAGAATTATATTCTATCATATCACATTTCCAAACAAAGAGATTAGTTCAAGGAAGAGAGAAATGATTAATCAACTCTTTGGTTAATGAAACTGTAGGAGACAAACAAAGGGAATTAAGGACTAAGAAGGGCCAGTGAGATGTGTACTGAAATTATATTAAGATCAATTTTATATTGGGTTTGTTCTAGCTATAGAAATTGTAGGGTTATTCATAAGCTATATAGTTTAAAATATAAAAGCATAGAAGTCATTTCAAAGAATAGAAAATAAGTGTTTTACATAATTTGATACTATAGACTGTAGCATTTGTAATAGCAGTATTCTCAAAATATAAATTATTTTCCTTTTTTTCCTTTTTCAACCAAAGATAAAAGAAAGTCCATTGTAAACTGATTGTTAATTATACCAAATGTTAAATAACATGTGAGACCCAGTAATTTTTTAATTCTTAGTGTCCAAACATGGTTTACAAGTTGTATTTTGAGATATTTTTTATATCTCAAAGCATTGTTTCCAAGCTCTATAAATATAAAGTATCATGGTATAACTTCATCAAATTTGCATGGCTAAGAGAGTGCATGATGATTGATTTTAGTTCGAAATGCATAAATCTTGACTATGTTTATTAGAAGGATGGAACATATGAAATATTTTCAATATCTGATATTGTATTTGATTTCAGATTTCCAATTAGCAGGAAGCAAAAAGTATTTTCTATTTTTTCTAGAACTAGTGAGACAAGTTATTAGTTAATCTTTGGTTTGACTCTCTAAAATGGTTTAAACTCATGTCATGAGTCATAATTTTGGATAAGTGTAATAATTGCAAAGAATTTGGCATCTAGATAAGAGTTGTGATATTGCTATGATTCATTTCTATAGTTTTTTGAGACAAACTTATTGACCCATGTTTCATGAGTAGTGGCTCACAAGAACCCATCTCTCATGAGAATGAATGGAACACCTAGAACCTATTGCATCTAGGTGATACTCATAGAGGTGAAGCACCGGGAATTCTTAGGGGAGGTAACCCATCCCAGTACTACTCCAGTAGGAGTACGCTTAACTACAAAGTTTCCTCTAGTTGTCCTTGTACTTCAGTTGTATGAGCATCACCTAGATGCAATGGGTGTTAAGTGTTCCATTCATTCTCATGAGAGATGAGTTCTTGTGAACTACTACTCATGACACATGGGTCAATAAGTTTGACTCAAAAAACTACAAAGTTGAATCCTGATAGCAATATCATAATTTGACTTGGGGAAAATATCTCCTACTTATAGATAAGAATTACTAGAAGGATGAAAAGACTGATATTACATTTATTGTTGGAGATAATAATTGTGCTCAACATGCACCACAAAACAACTATCTTTAATAGAAAAGAGATTATTGAAAATATTATATATATTTACTCTTGAACATTGAGTAAAAAGGACTATAGAAGCAATGTATCACTATCAAGAAAAGTAACTGTTGAGTATTTCACTTTGGATATACTCATAAAGATATGAAAGTGCTAGAAAGGCATACAAGAGTTAATTTCCTTTGACTTCTTAGAATGATCATTGGTGAAATCAAAATATTCTACTACAAACTACACTATTTTTGTCAAAGCTTTTGTGCTTACCTGTCATTCAACACCAAATCAAATGAGATGAGTAGTAGATCCAAGAACCCCAATCATTGATTGGAGAGATGACGAAGTAACTAATGTAACATTACAAAAAACTTCAATAAGGAAAAAAAATTAAAACCATAACAAATATATAATAAGCATACCCAATAAATAAATCCAATGATGCAAGGCATTAAAATATTACATAAATGAGAAATGTAAATAAAAAATACTGTTTTATTGTAAATAATATTTCAGCTATATATTTTATATCATGATTACAGTTTTTCTTTAGTAAATATAGGACCTAAGATGAGAAGATAAATGATAACAAACCTTGGGATTGTCATGTATAACACAAGTCACTCGAACCTTTGAGCCATCTCTTGTGTACTCAATTATTCCTACAAGTAGTGGTTTTGAAAGTTGTTGAATCACATCTGCCACATATGTCAGGTAACTCAAAGAGAGGGCATATGTCAGGTAGAAGTTCGAGTGATTCTACATGTGATTCAACAACTTTCACAACCACCTGTGATTCTACATGTGTAACCCTTGCACCTAACTAGTGCAAGTCCTAGTCTATTTCCTCTGAAAAAATTATCATAATTTTTTGCATCATGTTGAAGGCTTCTACATGTTTGTTGCAGATGTGGTTCAACATGAAGCAAAAAATTATGATAATTTTTTTAGAGGAAATAGACTAGGACTTGCACCAGTCAGGTGCAAGGGTTACACTAATTTTGACTCAATGATTTTGACTCAAAAACTACACAACTGAATCCTAATAGCAATATAACAATTTATCTATATTACCAATATAATAGTTCTTCAAATGTTATATAGTTAAGAAACCATGATAATATCTAAGAAACAAATGATGTTGCAAGACATTTCATCTAAAATTATATAAGTCATGTCTTTTTATTCTTCTTCTTTTTACATAGGGCTCTGTCAAACATTACAAGTGGATATCATGTCCCTAGTTTTTCATTTCCAATGATTTTGAGTGAAGTTTGGCTCTTTAAATATTATTTGAAACATTGAAACTGTAGGGGTACATTCAATAGGCATAAAAATTGAGAAACAAAAAACAAGTGTGAGTGGGTATGTGGATGAAATGACTATTTTGGAAGCAGTGAGGAATTCTACTTGTAAAGAGAAAAATTGTGGGTGTATCCATATAGAAATGAATACAATCCTTATGCTACTCATTTTCAACAGAGTCGTATTTGTTCTTCTACATATAACTATGGGCAGAATAATGGGACTGAGCAAGACTTCTATGAATCAGGAACATCATATTCTTCATCCTACTCCATAGTGATGATGGATGATAAAGAAACCACCTTCTTCATTGATGAAAACCTTCATGCTTGTAGTGCTATGTAAATCTCTTGTATCTTACTGAGAACAAACATATGATAAATTGCTATTAACCTTTGAGAAAAATGAGTAGCTTCATGGAAGGCAAATTAACTACTCGATAGTAGAAATTTGAATTAGGCATATTAGCCTTTCAATTAACTTCACCCACTCAAAATAAAAAATATTATGTGAAGTAAATTGCAAATATATAACATCTATTTCATTTTGTCAATAAACTAAACTTATGACTATATAGTTTGATCAAACATTATTACATTTTTCTTTTAAATTTGTACATGTTTAGCATTTAAGAGTGACCTCAATTTAATTGTATGGAATAAGTAGGTTGAGTACAAAAAATAATGATTTAGTTTGTGCTTCTAATTAGCCGGTAGGATAAAGTGAGATTGACAAAGTAGTATTCTCCTTTTTCACAGAAGGAGAGTACAAAGGTAATTCATGAACTTAGGGGAGTGATTCTTAGCAGAGCACCCAAGCTCTGTAATTTTGTTAAATGGAGAGGTTTCAAGGTTGTATATAAATTATACATCAGTTTGTATTTCTTCTTGTGCATTGATGGAAATGATAATGAGCTAGAGATCCTTGAGATAATTCATCACTATGTTGAGATTATTGACTGCTACTTTGGTAGTGTTTATGAGTTGGATCTCATCTTCAACTTTCATAAAGCCTATTACATTCTAGATGAACTTTTGATTGTTGGAGAGCTTGTAGAGACAAGTAACAAGACCATTGCATGAGTTATAGCTTATCATGATTCTTTGGTGGATAGTGCCAAATAATAGGCTAGTTCTTTGACCAATATAATTACACAGGGGACCAAAGAGATTTCTTGTAAATACATTTATGTCATCCAGTTTATGATAGAAAATTTCAGCACCTTCTTGCATTTCTAGGATGATTTTTTCTATGAATGTTGAATCTATAGCTTGTTTACAAGCATAAATTGTTGTCCTTCGAGAGTGTTGTTAGAGGTACAGAGCCTTGAATTAGAGGGACATTCAATTATTTTTTTGCATGTTTTACCAAATAATGTAAGAGTATTTTTAGCATTTCAAAAAAAAAAGAGTGACCTCAATTTTAAATCTTGCCACTGAATTTGCTTGTATATTTATGAATCCTTTCAAACATTTATAGTTTATGGCTTTATATAATTTCACCTGAATGATCAAGATAGGACACATCAAGAGCAATATCCAAAACCCATGGTTAACTAGTCACATATAGAAACATAAGGACTTTGTTTAAAATAACTCCCATCAATCAAAGACCTTATCTTTCCTATTATCTGATCAATACTTGTTTCTCTTACCAAATGGACAATCAAATTGCTAGTGCAAGAACACCCTGAATAATAAAAAGAAAGATCCTGATGAATCAGGACCATAGGATGAAGCACAAAGAGGATTTCATGGATGGTGGAGTTTCCTATGACCTTAAAGGTCCTAACACAATGTAATGGCTAAAGTATGGGATAGTTGGTTGTAACTATTTCCATTCGGTTATAAGGGTAGCTAAGGCAGGCTTTTAGTTATGGGAGTCAAGAGAGGTTATTTAGAATTAGTGTAACCTAATGGAAAGTAGGTGTGTAGAAAAGAAAGCAAAGTTTAATGTAAATAAATTGGATTTTCTGTAATCTGTTGTGGCACAGATATAATTTTTTTATATTTTTGAGAAATTAAGTGTGATTGTCTTGGATGGGGTTAGGAGTCTGAACATTAGCACATGGATTCTCCTTCATGTTTTTCATGGTAATATTGTATTTATTTAAGTTTTAAGATATAAACATTCTTGTTCCTATTTATTGTCCCTGTTCTATATTCTTGGACAGTTTGGTAGCACTTAGTGTGTCTTTGTGAAACTCTCAACTCCTCCCTCTTGAGTGTTTACTATGGATTGTGTCTAGAAACTTGTACTATGGTTCTCTTTTTCAATTTTATTGTAGGGATTGTTGAGATTGTGAAGAGGAAGACCATTGATTGAACCAATATGAGGAAATGAAGGTATGACTATATAAAAAATGCAGCCTCGGTGCGGGAACCATATCTTGCAAACCAACCATTGGATCTTGTTACATTTTGGATATGTTCTTAATAATAAATTTATTCAAAGTATTACTAGAGAGATGAAGGAAATTGGAATTGAGTCAATATATATGGGTGACTATGTATGGATTTGTCAAAAAGAACAGTGAGTTATTATTTTTACAAGTAAGATTTCATTTAGGCTTTGTCTATTGAAAGGTGGTTAAGTAATTGTTATGGAGGCCATGTTAGGGATGATTGAATGAGTGTTGGATGTGTCCAAGCCTCTGAAGTGACAAAGAGTCCCAAGGTGAGGGTTGAACCAAGGGAAGTTATAGAGTGGTGGATGACTATTGTAGAGAATAGTGAATAGGTAAGTTGTTTTGATCAATACAAGGGTATTGTGTTTTGTTGAATCTAATGTGTGGATTGAGGGTGGATATAGACTTAGAAGAATGCTAATGATGTCTCAAAACATTAGAGGTTGAGGGATAAAAGGTCAAGGGATTAATGTGACTATCATAAGAACAAAATTAGTTAGTGTGATTGTGAGTTAAGTTTTGGGTGCTTTAGGATTCAAGATAAGATCTTAAGTTTCCTTCATGTTGGTAAAGGGTCTTGAGTTAATGTTGCTAAAGATTTGTGTGTAGTAGGAAGTCACAAAGGATTTTTTGTTATGATCAAATGATGATCAAATAAGTGAATGATTTTGGTGTGGAGGTAGGACCTTACTGTCAAGGTTGGGTCAGGAAGTCCTTGTTGAGGTTCGAGTAGTGAACCAATTAGAGAATTTGTTTTATAGGACTTGTGGTGCATCTGTTGTGGATCAGCATCACTTGCTATCTCAATGTCTACTCATAGTATTACAGGGATCAACCCTTTAACAATCATGAAAATTTATCCTAGTTTTAAAAAAACCCTCACCAATCTACTCACCATTGATTCTATCATTATTAAATGGACTCCATTATCATTGTCACAATAAGTACTGGCTAGGGGGTACTATTACACACTGAGTTTTGCACCTTTGTTTCAAGCTCTCTTGGTCTTGATAACTCAGTATAACATGGGAATCATCTCAAGGTTGTGGGACCTTTTTCTAACCAAGATGAGACCTCCAAGTTCTAGGCTGGTTCCAATTGGATTATCACCTTAGCTTGCTCTTAATAGGAAAGTAAGCTTTTCGAGGGAAAGGGATAAAAGGAGTGCATGAAAGGGAAATGTTGAAAGCAAACTACCTACTAGATGATGCACCGAAACTAGGGTTTGGATCTCAGTATAGAGGAATGGGACCAATGGAGGAATCAGGTCTAATAAGTCACCACTAACTAGATAGGCTTGCATAAGTGTTTCATGAGAGGGCCTAAATAGAAGACACCACTTATGACCTGCAAACAGACATTCACTTCTACAACTCGGTGTAGGATTGAGACAAGACTGCTAGGGGTTATAGCATACCCACAAAATATCTAAATCAGATCAAACACAATAACACACAAAATTATAGAAAGTAATAGGAATCAGGAAACCTAAGATATCATTGAAAACGTGCATACACTTTGATCTAATAAGAGATAATCCACACAACAAAGCATAAGGACAACAAGAATGTCAGAAAATACTTTGCAATATCTGAATAATCAATGAAAATTATAATTGTAGAAAGCTAAAGGGCAGGAAAATTGCCACAAAATGCTCTCTGAGAAAGAAACTTTCTTTTTACAATTGTTGGATTTTGAGCACTAAGGCTCTCAAAAAACAATATATACAACACTCACTACATGTAGGTAGGAGTCCAAAACTAACTAGGGTTACAAGATTTACAATCTAATAACCAACCCTGGGGTACAAATTCTGATGATAAATGCTTTTCTAAAAATATCCCAATAGATCAGATATATCTTTCCTTGCTTGTCCATTCCTGTACTAAAATTGCTTGCAGGCAAGCAACTTGACTCATGAACTCACCTGTAACTCAGCCTTGCCATTAAGGCTTCGAATCCGGTCTTATAGATATTTCTGTTTGAAAAGATAACCCTGCAAAGGTGGCACCAAAATTTTATTGCTTCAACATGACATAGTATCCTATAAAATCTATGGCGCTAATGATCAAATGTCTATCATCATCCCCTCAACTATTTCTATCCTAGAGCAATCAATTTTACCAACTCAAAATGTCGTGCATGGCTTGCTGGAACAAGCGCTGGCAGAAAAGATCAAAAAACCTTTGAAACCCCCTCAAAAATATTTGAATTCAAATATTAACAGCTAGCAGAGCCTTGGAATTAAAATGTAGCCATCGATGAAGACTTCTCCCGGTAGACGAACGGTCCAGATGCACGTACAAAACCTTTTAAAACCCTTTAAAAATCCTTCTGATAGGTCAGAACCATGTGGAAGTCAAAAACCAATGAAAATGCACCAATTCGGCACCTCTGACAAGTCTCGGACCCATATCCCTGAGAAGATCATCCAACGGCTGTCTTTATACCACCATATTATCTTACACTTCACCCTCCGGTATAATGAGAACCACAAGATCTGACCACCCTTTAACCTCTTTAGAAACCTTTGGCCCCATGGGCCCACTGACATAGTCCATGCAGTAGACCTTAGAACCAAATAGAATGTGCCAAATGAGATCCATGTTGCACAAAACTAACAACAGGACCCACTATCAAAGACCTTGGCAATGGAGGAGATCAGACAGTCATTGTCATTTCACTGAGTTAACCTACCTGCAGCTTTTCCCTCCGGTATAACGAGATCCACACGATCTCACTAGTCTTTAACCCACCGAAAGAAGAGGCCCCATTAACACTAGTGTCACATCAGAAGGAAGATCAATGACCGTTGTTACACCACACGCTTTAAACAGGAAACATCTTTCCTTAACGGTGTAGCGAGAACCACAAGATTTTTTCGAGCTTTAACTTTTGCAGACAAAGAATGGGCCTACCGATAGGTGTCATCCTATCACAGGATTGCAAGGGAAAGGAATATTCCTTGTGAACACATGACAACCAAAATATATTTTAGGAAAGCCAGCGACCATGCCCCACCAAGTCGGAGTTACGCACTTAGGGAAGTGTCAACGCCAGAGAAGAATAACTACGAAGAAGTGAATGTCAAAAACATCCTGGGCTTTCAAACCAAAATTTGAAAACACAGAGGGTTATCAACACTGAACAAAAATTTTTGGAACACAGTTGTAGTAGCGCACAAATAATTCTTGCAACATTAAAACTTGAATAACTTCCTGGGTATTGCGATTTAGCATGTGCAATCTGAACTCAGGCATGGTGACATATCAAAGAATATGGGGTTTAGAGAACAAATCATAAAACTTCAAGGATCTACTTCACAAAACAAAACAAGTTGCAGTAGGGATTGGGAATTAGGAAAAATGCAGAGACCCCTGGAAACTTGGCCAAATTTGCAAAATAGGAAATTTTGTGCAACATTTTGGTGACTTTTGCAGGATGTCAGCCTTCTAGACATTGGACCAGTAGCCTTGATGCAATCCATTGGGCATGGGGTCATCTCAGGAACACAAAACTTTGACAGGGGGATAAAAAATTGTGCTCGAGCACTTCTTGGAAAATAAGAAACTAAGCTAGAAAACTGGAAGGAAGCAGGAAAAATAACCTAACCTAAACTAACTATAGAAACTTGGTCAAACAAAGCCATTCACTGGTTGTGAAAAATAGCTTCCCATCCTTCTTAGCTTACAATAATCCACATGTTCCTAGAAAGCTATTAAAAGATAAATACAGGAGACATGCAGAATCACTTGCCTAACAAAGATCAGGTTGATATAGATTTTTCTCACTTGGTCAAGCTGATTGTAGGCACCATCATTCTAAGGAGAAACAACAAGCAGTGATGAGACTTTACTTACTTGGCCAATGGGGACAACAAGCTGATCTAGTTCATTCACAGCCTCAACTTCTGATGGAAAATCATATTGGGATGCTAGCATAATTTTTACTCCTTTGATAACCTCCATCCTAGCCAAATACCTGATAGGGAAACCATGAGAGATGCTGGACCTGGATCTTTCCTTGACAAACTTAGGCTCTTGAGAGATTACTTTAGTTTGATTGACCTCCTTCTTATGCTGACCGGAAATGACTATCTCTTGTAGATTGTAGGTGTCCTCTGGAAGTGTGGGCTTGTCATCAAGATGCAAGAAAAATTACTCCATCTTGTCCTAGAATTGATCTTCCTCTTCTTCTTCTAGACTCTTTTGTAGGAGAAGTATACCATTGTCAACACAACTATCATGATTTTTTGAGGACTTATTTATCTTAACCTATTCAAAGAGAGCCACCTTTAGATCAGCAATCTTCTACTCAATGATCTCCTTTTCTTCCTCCATTTCAGAACATTTCTCAACCTGCATTTGATAGCCTCTTTTATATGTTTTAGTTGTAGAAGCCAGGAATCCAATATTTTGTTTGAGATCTTGCAGTTCTCTCTCATGAAACTCCTCATGAGCTCTCAGTTCCTTTTCTTTCTCAATCTTAAATTCATTGCCTCTATCAAACATGGCCTCCATCAAAACATTTTGGTCTTGAACCACCTTTTCACAATTATTCTTATGAATTTCCAACTCCTCATAAGCAACCCTCTAAGCTGCTAATGTTCTTTGAAAATCTTCCTCTTTCTCAGCTATAGCAGCACTAACCTTAATCAGGTTTTCCTTGTAAACTTTGTGTAGTGTTGCCAGGTTTCTTGTAAGGGTTGCTTGATTTTTCTGCTGTCCTGCAATGATTTCTTCACACTACTTCCATCTAGCATCAAACTGCTCCTTTTCTTGTGTTTGCATATTCCCCCTTTGTGTTTTGAGCACCTCCTCATAGTGTTTATTTTGTGCTTCCAGGCCCTCAGCAAGCTTGGCCTCATTTCTTGTGTATTGTTCTGCCAGATACCTCCTGTAACCTTGATCCTGCTGAGCCAAAGCTTGTTGTTGTTGGATCTAGGCATGACGAACATGCTCTTTTAGGGAAAACATCTCACCTTGAGGTTTTTGGTATGTGTATTGATGCTGCCATGATGCTGGAAGTTGGGTGGGTGGGGGGCAAGCATGAGGTGACTATTGCTGACATCCATGAAATGAAGGGATACCCTCATGAAAAGAAGGATGGTAATCCATCCTAGGTACTAAATCTCCTTGAAACCAGTAGATGTGAACTTGGAGTCACCAGATATGCAAAAAAATAACCTCTCAAAGGTTTGCAACTTGTTGGATGCATATCAAAACTAGCAAGAACTATGAAAACTATGACTTCTTGGTCCCACCGGGCGTGCCAGAATTGTTACACACTGGCACCAAGGTGGGGAATCCTTGAGCTTGAGTCGATACTGATAGACCTTGTGTACTAAATTTCTTTGATCCTTTTGTAGATGAACCAATAGGAACACCTTTGAACTTTAAATTGATCTTCATTCTGGTCCCACCAAGTGTGCCAGAATTGTTACACACTGAGTTTTGCACCTTTGTTTCAAGCTCTCTTGGTCTTGATAACTCAGTATAACATGGGAATCATCTCAAGGTTGTGGGACCTTTTGCTAACTAAGATGAGACCTCCAGGTTCTAGGCTAGTTCATCTTGGATTATCACCTTATCTTTCTCTTAACAAGAAAGTAAAATTTTTGAGGGAAAGGGATAGAAGGAGTGCATGAAAGGGAAATGCTAAAAGCAAACTACCTACTAGGTGATGCACCAAAACTAGGGTTTGGATTTCAGTATAGAGGAATGAGACCAATGGAGGAATTAGGTCTAATAAGTCACCACTCACTAGATAGGCTTGTATTAAGTGTTTCATAAGAGGGCTTGAATAGAAGACACCACTTATGACCTACAAACAGACATTCACTTCTGTAACTCGGTGTAGGATTGAGACAAGACTGCTAGGGGTTATAGCATACCCACAAAACATCTAAATTAGATCAAACACAATAACACACATAGTTACAAAAAGTAAGAGGAATCAGGAAACCTAAGATATCATTGAAAACATGCATACACTTTGATCCAATAAGAGATAATCCACACAAGAAAGCATAAGGACAACAAGAATGTCACAAAATACTTTGCAATATCTGAACAATCAATGAAAATTACAATTGTAGAAAGCTAAAGGGTAGGAAAATTGCCACAAAATGCTCTCTGAAAAAGAAACTTTCTTTTTACAATTGCTGGATTCTGAGCACTAAGGCTCTCAAAAAGCAATATATACAACACTCACTACACGCAGGCAGGAGTCCAAAACTAACCAAGGTTACAAGATTTACAGTCTAGTAACCAACCCTGGGGTACAAATTTTGATGATAAATGCTTTTCTAAAAATATCCCAACAGATCAGATATATCTTTCCTTACATGTCCATTCCTATACTGAAATTGCCTATAGGCAAGCAACTTGACTCACCAACTCACTTGTAACTCGGCCTTGCCATTAAGGCTTCAAATCCGGTCTTATAGATATTTCTATTTGAAAAGATAAACCTACAGACGTGGCACCAAACTTTTATTACTTCAACATGACACAGTATCCTATAAAATCCATGGCACCGATGATCAGATGTCTATCATCATCCCCTCAACTATTGCTATCCTGGAGAAATGAATTTTACTGACTCAAAATGTCATGCATGGGTTGATGGAACAAGCGCTGGTAGAAAAGATCAAAAAACCTCTGAAACCCCCTAAATAATATTTGAATTCAAATATTAATAGCTAGTAGAGCCTTGGAATTAAAATGTAGCCATCGATGAAGACTTCTCCCGATAGATGAACGGTCTAGATGCACATAGAAAACCTTTTAAAACCGTTCAAAAATCCTTTTGATAGGTCATAACCATGTGGAAGTCAATAGCCAATGAAATGCACCAATTTGGCACCTCTGACAAGTCTCGGACCCATGTCCCTAAGAAGAGCATCCAACGGCTATCGTTATATCGCCAGATTATCTTACGAGAAACTTCACCCTCCAGTATAACGAGAACCGCAAGATCTGACCACCCTTTAACCTCTTTAGAAACCTTTGGCCCCATGGGCCCACTGACATAATCCATGCAGCAGACCTTAGAACCAAATAGAACACACCAAATGAGATCCATGTTGCATAGAACTGACAACAGGACCCACTGTCAAAGACCTTGGTGATGGAGGAGATCGAATGGTCGTTGCCATTTTGCTGAGTTAACCTGCCTGCAGCTTTGTCCTGTGGTATAATGAGATCCACACAATCTCACCGGTCTTTAACCCACCAAAATAAGAGGCCCCACTAACACTAGCATTGCATCAGAAGGAAGATTGATGGCCGTCATTACACCACGCACTTTAAATAGGCAACATCTTTCCTTAGTGGTGTAGCGACAACCACAAGATTTTGTCGAGCTTTAACTTTTGTAGACAGAGAATGGGCCTGCCGACAGGTGTCATCCTATCACATGATCTCAAGGGCACGGAATATTCCATGTGAACACCCGACACCCGCAAGATTTTTGAGGAAAGCCAGCCACCAGGCCCCACCAGGTCAAAGTTGTGCACTTAGGGAAGTGTCGATGCCAGAGAAGAATAACTGCAAAGAAGCAAAGGTCAAAAACATCCAGGGCTTTTAGACCAAAATTCAAAAACATAGAGGGTTATCAACATTGAACAAAAATTTTTGGAACATAGTCGCAGTAGCGCACAAACAATTCCTGCAACATTAAAACTTGAATAACTTCTTGGGTACTATGATTTATCATGTGCGATCTGAACTGGGGCATGGTGACATATCAAAGAATATGGGGTTCAGAGTGCAAAGCATAAAACTTCAAGGATCTACTTCACAAAATAAAACAAGTTGCAACAAGGACTGAGAATTAGGAAAAATGCAGAAACCCTTGGAAACTTGGCCAAATTTGCAAAAAAGGAAATTTTGGGCAACAGGTACAAACTACCATCACTATTGAAAAAGATCAAAAAACATATATGGGGTATCTAATCCCTCATCAACATCCTAGTTCATCCTCCTATCAAAGGCACCATTTAGTCTTAATGCAAGATATAATATTTCCAACAAAACATCATTGTCTATGGACTGTCAACCTACTATTTGGCATTTGGTCTCTCTTCTACAAAGTAACACCTTTACTTTCCAATTAAAATGAACACCCTTCTTGAGGCCAGCTACATACTCTGATAGGCACATCAAAAATATCCATGACATGGCTTTTAAGATGTATACAAAATGTAAAATAATCCTAATTTCAATAGAAACTTCTCTGTCATAGTACATGATAGATTAGATTGTGATTTGCAAAATAAAAGATTAGAAATAGTGTATGGATCTTGTCAAGTTTTTTAAAGGATTTTCTCAACATATTTTAGATTACTACAATGATTTTTTTAACAACAAAGTTCACAACCACTGATTTAATGTACTTGACTATAACTGTCACAATCATGAAACAAATTGATAGTGAATTAACAATCTAATAAAGGGGAAAGGTAAGTCTTGGGCCCACCTAGAATCATTTTGGGGGTATTTTTTGGACCTTTTTGCATCATTTAAAGCCATATCAAAACTAGGGGTATTTTTTCCATGATGAAGAAAGCTTTAAGGTTGGCATAATTTTGATTTTTGAATTTCAAGGCAAATTGTTATGTCAAAATTATATCTTGATTTCTAGGGCAACAAAGAATGCATCAGGAAGAATTTCCATATTTTAAGAGAAAAGTTCTAATTCTAACCACACCTACCTACCCAAAATTAGGGAAATGATAAAATCTTTTGGAGGATTTAATCAAGGGCCTTTTTGTAAGCATTTTTTCCTTAAAAGGATAACAACGGTCCTATTCTAGTTCAATAATTCTCTTTTTTATTTTCTCTACAAAAACAAAATGGCATTGTAACTCTAAGGAGAATTTTAATATAGAATGTCTAAACTCAAATTTTGATGTATTACATGGTTGAACTTGTAAACAATTGAGTATCCATGTCTGTCTGTGTATTCGAGCCATCCCCAAACCTCCCTCCCCCTTGACTACCATTCCCATCCTTGAAATTCCATGGAGTGTAGCTGTGTACTATTAAGATATTT
Organism: Chamaecyparis obtusa; assembly: GCA_027943335.1. Classification (NCBI taxonomy): domain Eukaryota; kingdom Viridiplantae; phylum Streptophyta; class Pinopsida; order Cupressales; family Cupressaceae; genus Chamaecyparis; species Chamaecyparis obtusa. The sequence continues at coordinate 232,475 of BSBK01010761.1, read as the reverse complement.
CTTACATAAAATTTACATAATCTATAACCTATATAAAATTACCTGATAAAGTAAAATTGTCTGCTTTGACTTCAGTCATGAAAAATAGTGTATTAGTAGGAATTCTAGGTCCAAAGTCAACCTCTTCAACTAATTTCCAGTAACTCCATGGTTGGGTTATGCACTTGGCTATGAATATTTGCATGAGAATCTGTAATGCCCATTCATAAGTGACAATGTGTGGTTAGAAAAATGACATAAGTATAGATCTTTAGTTACAAATACAGAAAAATATACTCTCTTAATTATATTTCAATCTACTAACCCTTATTTCAATAGATAAAGATATTCTTGATGTTGAAAGGACAATTCTTCCTCTTGAAGATTCAAAATAAATTCTGCATATTCAACCAAACTATTAGATGTCTTGATACACATGTTAGCATTGGAATGAAAAGAATTTTTCAGTAACAGTCCCACTCCACCATCAGAATATTCAATGGATTTTGTATATTCAGGAAGATATCTCTCACCAACTTGTTTTGAATCCATGTAACCTCGGGTCTGGAAAAATCACTTCCATGTTCATCAAGTCCATTATCTTTTATTCTAGATGTAAGATGGACATGTGAATACTTAAGCATATGATGATCAAGGTCTAAAAGTTGGTGAGAGTTCCCCTCACATTAAAGTGGTTCCCATGTTAGTGCAACTTGGTGTATGTGATACACAAAGTGGTTTTTAAGGAAGCAATTAATTATTAAGATGGTATTTTTAAGGCAACATAAATAGGATAACATATTGTGAAAGGAAGTGGCACATTAATCACCACTAGAGACATGAATGGTAGATATATAAATATCTCCTATTCCATTGGTTTTGCAATAATAAATGTATTTTGAGAACTCATTTGAAAGTTAAAAGATAGTCAAAGGATGAATACATGTGAAAAATGTCTTAGATGGAAAAGAGAATAATGATTTGTTATCTGCAGTTGTGCCAAGTAAGTAAGAGGCGTGTCAGGTAAGTTGTGAGCCTGTTTAGAGAACAGGATGACTAAGATACAACATAGAGCTTTAGGAATAACATCATTTCTTGTCAACAATTATTTTATTGGAGACTTTTAGTGTACATTATCTTGCTCTAAGATTAAAGAAGAACAACCGTGAAACATTTTTCCCATTGGGGAAAATGACTGAGTACTTTCTTTCTTAGCACATGTAACTCTAATATTCAGGTGATGTGAACCCAAAAAAGGACACAAAACTTAGCAGAGGTGCCTCTTTATTCTTGTGTAGATTTTAAAATACCTATACATGTTAAATATATAATCATAATGTAATAAATTCAACATAATAATAGGTGCTTATATGGAGCATTTTTTATTATATTTAAGAATGACTATTTGTGTAAGCAGACTTGATGGCTAGAATAAAATTGCTTTAGAGAATAGGCCACCTAACACAATAACTGATTATTTTCTTGCATGATTAGTAGTATGTTCCAAACTAGTTGTGGGTCCAAATGAAATAATTTCAGCAAGACTGTTGTAGGCAAATCAAACCATCTCTTCTAGATTGTATTTTTCATTTTCATAGAAACACAAGCTAGTGAGAGTTTATAAAATCAAAAGCAATGTGAAGGGTTGGAGAATAGGCCACCTACTACAATAATTAAATTTTTCTTGCATGATTAGTAGTATTTTCCAAACTAGTTGAGGGTCCAAAAGAAATAATTTATCTATGATTATTGGATGCAAATCAAGTCATCTCTCTTAGATTGTATTTTCCATTTTCACATAAACACAAGCTAGTTTGGTACTCATATCATCCAAATTCCTCACCCAAACCCACAAGGTTCTCTCAAGACACTAGGCCCTTACAAGGCTACATGATCCTAAAAATGGACTTATTCTTCATAACCCTTACCCATTCATTGACACAGAATAGACTATCCCCAATCAACATGTCTAAGCCAAATCTGAGACTCTCCAAGACCCTAACCATTCCAAACCTTTGGGACCCTACTCACACAACCCTATCTCCTACTAGCCCTCAAAAATGTCTAACACCCCAATCATATATCAAAACATTTTCTACCTAACACATAATGAGAAAAACTATTGGTCTTCATGCCTCCATCCACCCAAAAGGTCATACAAACAATTACTATATTATCACTGGTTTCAGTGTGATAGTCTTGTGCAATTATCTTTGGACAGTCATATTCACTTAATGTAATATATACTTTATCCTTGGATTTCCAACCCCTAGAACATGATTTGGTACATATCCACACACTCATCTCTTCCTTCCTTCTATCACTCAAAGTCCAACTTTACATTCACACACCCCATGCACCTTTAATTCACTATCAAAATAGACTAGAACATAGAATTCAGTCTTTTCAACATTATTTGTTGCATGTGAAAAGTACCTCATGGAGTCCTACATTCAAAAAAATGTGAAAGGGGACAACAAAACACAACTAACCACCCATTTCTAGGTTGTTACAGTGGTGGGAAATGACATTTTTATATTTTTCTAAGTCACTACAAACCCTACACCAGGTTTTGGCAATTTTTGCTAAAATACTTATACATTTATCAAGAATGAATGGATTTAAATGAAATCAAAATTAAATTAAAAGTGATTCATTCCAGTTACATAACAAATGGGCATCATAAAATAGATAAAACAATGCCAAAATAGAGGATGACCTATTCAGAAGGTTTGATAGCCCACAACCACTTAAAATTAAGAAACATAAACTAGAAAACAATCAGACTAGTTGTCTCCTTTGATGGAAGGATCCTTATTGAACCCATTAATAATGTAAAGGGTGGATAAAAATGGGATAATCTTAAGAATTGAAAGAGAATAATAAAAGGGTAGAGGAACTCTCTTGAAGACAAAGATAACTAAGGATTTAATGCGGCAAAGAAGACTAGAGAATAAAATCCCAAAAAATAAAATACATCAGGATATAATGACCATGTGGAAAAAAATGCAATCAACCCACTACTCTTCCCACCATATCATTCTGAACAAGCCCTCATATCTAGTTCTCACTATCTTCATTAATATTGTAAAGAATAAGAAAATTTCTAATGTGAAAAATGAGAACATTTTGACCATCTTTGATAGGAATCAAGCACCAGAAAGAATAAATTAAAATTGTTACTATAATTTCCATAGCTCCGTAGAGTTTCTTGACTAAGGACACGAGGATGGAACATTGAATTTTGGGGATGGGGGACTAAGGGCCTAAATTTAGGGATGGAAAGGGAATGGTGGGTAAATAATGGTGGATTATTGGTGGGGTTGCACTGATATATAAATTGATTTGAATTGAAATCTTCAAGGCAAAATATACACTATAACATCTTTGTGAGTGCCCCATTAAAGGTAAATTAGTTTTCTTGAAGATAAAGGTTTAAATTAGAATGTAATGGTGTCTGACATAAACCAAGCAACTTGGTGGCATCCCCATTGGAGGTGGTTCTACTATGGATAATATTCCCCTCGAGTAACCAAGTCTCAGAAAATCCCTTTTCGGAACATGGGGTTTTCTGGGGTGACAGGTCTCCATAGAATAGTAATTTATCTCACATGTTCAAAAATTATTTCACTAGAATTGTATAGTCAATGACTCAGTCTAGTACTAAAGTTCCATTAGAAAATAAAAAATGCTATCCTTGGACAACATGAAAAAATTAGTAACAAGGACACTTCAATACTATTGAAGCATTCAGACTGACAAGAACATATATTTGGACAAATGATATAAGAAAATGGATTCTAGTAGTTTTTATCATTAAAATGAAAAAGTGAAACAAGAAAAGGGATTTTAACATTACAAAATCATCAAGCCAAACACCAATCATCAATTTTTTTATCATGACACTTTACCTTGCAAAATCAAGAGCTATCTTCAGACACAAATGTCAGGTAAGCACAGATACATGAAATGAACCAACAAATGAAAACAATGGTATTTAGGGAATGATTTAAGTATGTATACAATACACTAGTTGAATGTCTGTCAATTATTTAATTGTCTTTGAATTAAAAAATGGATATGTTTGTCGAATTAAATGCACTATTGGCCTTTGGAATTTATTAGAAGATTAGGAACTAGCTATCATATCTCCTATATCTTATCATCAGATACAGCTTCAAATAGGACATCTTTAAATTTCTATATAGATTGATAATCCCAAGGCCTATGAGCTACCATGTAGCTGGTCTTCCAAAGACCCATTTTGCATGAGCTCATAGACTAGAAGCCTTTTCATTGCATGTGTATTGAAACCCAACAAAGACACTAGATTTAGGTGCTTGATTCTTCTCATCAGAGCAAATTTAGTCTGCAAAAATTTTATAACTTAAATCACTATCTAGAAAATGCTTAAATCTATATGCAAAATAGGTCATACATAGATATTAGAATCTTAGTTGGCATACCTCAAATTCTTTCACTGCCTATTGGGAATGAGAAGGAGTGCATGGGATTGGAATTCTTTGAGACACTAGATGATGGGATAGGCCATTCCTTTTTCTACACGAGGCCTATGATCAAATTCTCCTAATAACCATCACAATTTGACATGTTCAAAATTATGGAGATAGATGTCATAGATGGGTCTGATCAACACAAAAGATCATTCAATTTTTTGTGGGAGAACAATAATGGGAATACTAATCTAATGCTATTATCCTCATCATACAAATCCACTTCAAAAAAAATTCACTTCCCCCAATTTCTTTTGATTATTAGAAAATGTACATTTATTTTGTCTTTATTTTTAATTTTAGACAATTAAGAATATTTAAAGTTTTAATTTAAGATAATTAAATAATAGTTTAAATATTTAAGAAAAATATTAATTTTGTTTTAGAAAATATCTTAAACTATCTTTTTATGTAGTAGTGTTAATATTGTTTTACGATTCTATTTTTAACCAGTATTTTGAACATGGAGGTATTCATCATCCTAACTCAAGGAAACTCCTAAAAAAATTTAAGAAAATATAAAAAGGAAATATATAGATACAACTAATTAGTTGGTTTTGCAATTCCAACACACTTCAAGATACTTTTGTGCTTCCAGTGTGGAAAGAGAGGACCTTCTTGATGAGACTAATCAACATTCCCCTGAATGATGAACTCTTCCTCAATGTGGCCCATCACCAACTCAAAGTAGTTGAGGTAAACGTAGTGTAATCCAAGCCATTTCATACCAAATTTGTAGGAATTTCTCTAGGACAAACCACAAATTTTTTACTCCAAGCAAAACAAAAACCAAAAATTGGGGAGTCTATGCATTCTTGCTTGAGGAAAACATGAATTTTCCATTATGGTTTGATGTTTTACTACTTTAGTTTATCCTCTACACATTTTAATTCCCTCCTAACACTCACATTTTAATTCCTTTCTAAAATTCAAACTTATGTAAGTTACGATGACCTTTTCAACACATGCTTTAGGTGAGCTTTTATAAAAAATGCAAAACTAATGAATGTTCTTTTTTAAAAAAAATAGGTCACAAGGAAGAGTACAATTACCCACACACCCTAACTTTGTGTACTTATAGAGCCTAAACTATACATCATATTTTGATGAATTTTTTTATTGTCTTTGTATGCAAGTTGACACCTTAATAATCATAGCAATAAAAAATTTCTCACAACCAATAATACAAAGAGTTTCATTTAGATGAAAGTGTTCTTTCATGTCTTTGCCTCCAAGCCCTTTTGTTGTATTTCCCATGATTTCTTTGTCATGCGTATTATTCAAATACTTTTTAATAAAACCCTATCTTTGATTTTTTATTGTATGATCTTAAAATGGAAGCACTTCCATGTTAAGATAATTTATCCCTCCATGTAAGTGGTTTGGGGTCATCTTAGATGCCTTGAATTGATCTTTTCTTCGATCTGGCTTTCTCCCCGCTTTCCACTTCTTTTCTGCTTCATTCTAGGTGAAATTAGGGTTAGGATCCTGAGGATTCTCCTTAATTTACCTCTCCCATGGCTCTATTTTATAGGTAGGAATTATAAATAGGTACTCTTTGCCTTCATCATAGTCATCATAGGATTTTATGCCTATTCCTGGCATTCTGTCCTATTCTGGTATCATTTCTAGGTCTCCGGGCATTCCTGGGACCTCTTGTCCTGATTCTGACTAGATCTGGGCCCAGGGTCAAATTTGAGGTTGATCCTGACTAGGTTAGGATCAAGCTCAAACCTGACTAGGTCAGTCCCAACCTTGATTTTTCCCCCCTCTTTCAAATTTCCAAATTCCTTGATTTGTGGGTATCGGGTTTCAGGGATATTTGTTTTCCCGCTTCTGATTTGGCCATTTCGGGTTTTAGGATGGTAAATCCTCTAATTGAATTTAATCTAGATATATTTTCTAAAGGTTAGGACCTAATTGGGATTTAATTCTCCAAGGTGGCCCCTCTACAAGATTGTGCCCTAGGTCACTATAAAAGGAGGCCTTCCTCTCTCATTTTCTCATCCATTGTTCATATCTCTCCATCAAGTTTTCATGCTCAAGTTCTCTCAAGATCTCAAGGTGATCAAGAAAGCATCCATTCAAGAATTCAATTCCTCTTCTCTATCCAAGTTCTCCATTGAAGATCAAGGATTCAAGCATTCAAGCCATTGAAGGGATTTGGTTCAAGCATTCAAGATTCATTGTTCAAACCCTAGATCTAGCCATCATGATGGTGTGATCTTCCTTCAAGATCCTTTTGTTCATCTTCAAGATCCATTCATCCTTCCCTCAAGGTGGATTCCAAGCATACAATCATGGAGGTTTTGATTTACGTTTGTTGATCTTATGTTTAGGCTATCATATTAACATACTTGATTACATTTCAAATGCAATTACATATTTATTGAATGTCATAGCTTCATTGTTAGATCTACTTCTACTACTTGCTAGCATTCTCCATTTCAATTTCAATATTAAGGTTGATTCCAAACCAGGGTTTGACCAAGGCAAACCCACCAAACAAATAAAAAAAACCATTTTTCTTGTAGGTACAGGTGCATAATTTTGGATCTGAGAGTAGATTTGGATACCCTTTTTGGTGAACTTTCAAGATCTGCGAAGAAAGTCAGAATCGACCTTAAGAATAAAAATGTTTCCTTTGACCTTTTATGATGGTCAAAGACAACCTCCCTTAGAATTGGAAAATATTTTTGGGTTTTTTAGATCTCGCAGTTTCGGTTCAATATCACAAAAATCAACAGTTTTTGAGACTATTTGATAGGGCTTTTAGTAGGTTCTTTTTCAGAGGTAAGTAACTTTATCTCTTCATTTCAACATTAGTCATTTACATTTACTTTCCATATCAATACAATTCAAATGTAAGTGTAAAATATTGGCTTTGGGGTCTCTTTTATGTGCAAACCATTGTTCTAGGACCCTATCCATATTTTATCCTCTGCAATTACTCATGTATGTTTTCTAACAAAGTCATCTTATTTATGTATATATAATGAAGGTTTTATTTATTTCATACATATTTCACATCAGTATAGTATATTTACTGATCATGCACTTATTATTCCATATTTCATTTTTTAAAATATATTTGTAAATATGGATTTATTTGATAGTCTAAATATGTGTGCTTTGTACTTTATGTATGAATCCTTTAGTGTAAAGAAACATGCTTATTTTGCAATCTTTATTTTTAGGGAATTGTTCTTTTTTTTAATGGAAAAAGCTTTATTTTTAGTAGACTGGACCATTACATTTCTACAATCCATATTGTAAATGGAATCTAAGTGCTTCTAGAAATAACTACTTCAAAATAGTAAACCATGATTATTAAACATTTGTTTGATGGTAACTATTCCTTGTGATTTTGTTTCTAAATATTGTTTATTGATCAATATTGAAACGACATGAAAACCCAATTTCTGGCATGAGACAAGTGTAGATGGATTTCTCACGCAATAAGCCTATTGATGGACAAGCTTTATTGATGAAATGGAACTTTGAAGTATATAATTATATGATATTAAAAAATGTTATTATAAAGGAGTACTAATAATCATTTATTTAGTCATTTTTGTTTGGATGACTAATTATTTAGTCATTTTTATTTGGGTGACTAATTGTTTAGTCATATATTTGGTCATTTATTTAGTCCTTTTTAGTTGTTTGACCTTATGATTTTACTTGATGACCAAATTAGTCATTTATTTAGTCATTTATACTTGTGAAATGCAAATAATTAGTAGAATTTGATCCATTTTAGTAATGTGACTAAAATTTTTAGTCACGTGAATAAAATTTTTAGTCACGTAGTCATTTATTTGCCAAATTCTACTAGTGAGACTCACTTGAAGTGGTGTTGAAAAATTTAGTATCAAACATGATAATCACATTACTAGACAATTCAAAACCTTATGAAACCTAAGTTGAGGCTCAATAGTGGATTGATGACCATTATTGCAACTATCATAGGAAAAAAGGTCATAAAACTGATAATTTTATGAGACTTAAACACCTCATTCAAGACCTTATTGATAATAAGAAAGTTGGGGTAGATGTACACATGACTAATTTTGATCAGAAGGTCTATACTAAACCCCTACCCATGTACTAAGGAGAAGGATCTAAAATGAAGGATGGGAGTGCTAAGATCAACTACACTTACATGGATAATGACAACATCATACACATGCTTGAACCATATTATGAGAGCATAAACATGATTAGGTTCAAGGGTGAGAAGGAAGGCTATGAGTCAAATATTATTGAGTCGACTCAGATTATCCTTAGGGGTATTGGTTCTTCTTATGCACGATCATGGTTTTATGACTTTGAAATTGAGAACACACAAACACAACAACCTATAATTATATTGAGAACTTTAATGTTGTGAATCAAATTTAATAAAAAAAAGTTCTTACTGGGCATCATTATTCCAAGTAGTCAACACCTAGACAGTCAGGGACCTCATCTTCTAAGAACACATCCACATAATTCAAGTCAAACTATAGTCTAGTGGACAAATTGAAATGTACTCCTGATCATATATCTCTATTTGAGTTGTTACAACTTTCCCTTATTCATAAGGAGATCCTAGGGAAAACAATACTCATGGAAAATGATCCTAAGGACACTAGCATTGATCGATTCTAGACCATGCTTAACCATCACACTACACCTCATTACCTATCCTTTTCTGAGAAGGATGAAAAGTTACTCGATAATTTTCATATTTTATAGACTTTATACATTGAGGTGAAAATCCATAAAACCTATGTCAAGTGCATGTTGATATATGGAGGTGCAGGGTTTAACATTTCCCCATACAAATTGTTGCAATAGTTGGGTTTCTCTAAACACACCATCTATTCTATGAGAAAGATCACAATTAAATATTATATAAAAAATAAATATCTTCTAAGGGCCTTGTTGTACTTCCTATTCAAGTAGCTCCAATTGAGAAAGATGTTGTCTTCCAAGCTCTAGATCTACCTCTTGCATACAACATCTTTCTAGTAAGACCTTGGATACATGACATGAAATTAGTTTCATCTACATATCACCAATGTATCAAGTTTTGTTATAATGGCACAAAGGTTTCTATTCAAGGGGCTAACACCATGTGAGTCGATTCTCTCACTACTGAACCTTTTGTACTACATAATAGAGTAGTTGAAGAAACTAAAAGTGCACTAGATGAATATGAAAGGAAAATGAAAATGATGAATACTTGGATTGGGGAATATTAGTTGGACTATATTGCATCATTTATCATTTATCCTTGATCTTACGGTAAACCTTCCAAGTATATGAAACTGTCTTCCTCTATTATGACTAGATCTATGGCACTTTTTTTCACTCCTTAGTTCCTATGGAAGATTTAAATGAAGAAAGACATGTTAGGTAATGGATATACCATGGAGAAGACACTAAGAGTTATACATATACTAGACTAAAATTATCCTAAAAAAATATTGGAAGGGATATGAGTTTCTTGTGATGCCCAAAAATTGAGTCAAAACACAACCAACAAATTTTTTTATTTTTTTATTTTTTTATTTTATTTTTTTATTTTTTATTTTTTATTTTTTTTTTGCTCACCTCCCATCCAAGGTCTCTCATGAGACCACCCCCGAGCTTGGGGAGAACATATTGAACAGGATACAATCACACACACACAATCACAACAAGATTAACAAACATTGACAAAATCCCAAATTCCCTCAAGAAGATAACTAAGGAATTCCATAAATTTCCTTTGTAGGGTGTGGGTAGACAAACCATGGAGACAACCTTTGCATAACAAAACAAGGCCACACATGGACCCATATTTCTCAATTACATACAAGGCACACACAGCCAATTTTCCCTCCTTATGCCCCCCATTGCCACAAGGGCTAAATGCAAGGTTTCTTGGGGAAAATCACTCACCCAAGTTCATCTTTCCCCACACATGGAGGAGACTCTACACATGGAGTTGCCTCCATTCCCACACCCCCTCTTGATTCCTCTTCCCTCCCAAGGGTGAGTGAATCCAAGAGTAAACAACCCAAAATCCAATTACAAGAATAACACATTTGCATGCTTGCTCTCACCATGACCAACCATGGGGAGCTAAAACACAACACAAAACAATACAAGCTTCCACCATGACCAACCATGGGAAGCCAAGAACATGATCACTATTAACAAACATCTCATACAAACAAAGAGAGCACATGATTTCCTACCTCAAGTCCAAAGCTATGGAAGAATTTTGTTGAGCCCTAATCCAAGCTTCAAGCTTTCTCCTCTAACTTTCTGGAAACTCTCTAAAAATAGAGAATGGGTGAATGAATCATCCTTAGCCAAAAATTCCTCTAAATAGGGCTTCTACACCTAACCTCATAAATGAGGTTCAAACATGCAAGTTGCAATTTCGCTCAAGAAGGAAAATGAATTTTTAAAAGGGTCCTAAAGTCACTTTTTGGCTTCTAAAGAGGTGAAAATACCCCTAACCCATGGGTACATGGAATGGGTTAACAAATTTTGCATAAAACTATCTCCTAAGGCCATAATAAACCCTCTAAACCCATGTCGAGAAATAACATCAGAAATGGGGAATGAGACTGCATAAAGATTCCTATGGCAAAAAGGTGTGCTAAGATTTCCCTAACACTCCTAGCAAGTGCTCTCACACAACACACGACGTACCTTGATAACATTAACAATAGTGTCAAGCGACACTTTACAAAATAACATTTCACACACGGTACGTCCAATATCACAACACATAACATTAAAACACACAAACATTCAAATTACTGTTACGAAATAAATTACTTAACAACGAGGCCTCAGGTCTCTTAATAGACGGGGCCTTGGTTTAACTGGTTACCCTACGTTCAATGTGATTTCCCTGAATGTGTTTCCATGGTCCTTCCACCTGCAATACCTAAATGCAGCATCAGTAATTCAAGGAAGAAAACCATTAAAATAAACATATATGATATAGCGAAATTTAATCATTAAATTGCATAATTCAACTCATACTTCAATTGCATGTAATATTCAAGATTTGATTGCATATTTCAAATGAAATTCCATAACGTAATTTAAATATCATCAAGATCATCAGGTTCACAAAACATCATATAAAAACATAAACCAAATCTACACATCATGGATCCCATATGCAGAATCATCAAAAGAACAGTCCAACAAGTCAAACATAATATAACAGTAGTCGACAGAGTCCAAGAATCTCTGAAAGAAACATAATCAAAATGATAGGCTGATATGCATAACACAGGATCACTATGTGGGCCGAAGGTGGGCCTCACATCCACCCCCTCTAGGTATGAACATCCTCCTGGAGTTCATCAAAGAGGTGTGGATACTGGGCCCTCATCTGAGCTGCATCCTCCCATGAGGCTGTGACCTCATCATAGCAATCCCACTGGACCCTAACTTGGTCCAGCGTTCTGCCTCGAAGTACCAACGTCCGTCGAGCCAAAATGCGAATGGGCTCCAGAGCCAGCTGGCCATCTGACTCCACCTGCAAGGCATCCCAATCAATAATATGAGACTCGTCATAGATATACTTCCGCAATACCGATACATGGAACACATCGTGGATGCGTGACAGGCTAGGTGGCAAGGCTAGACAATAAGCAACGGGCCCTATCCTCTCTAGGATCTCAAACGAACCAACAAAACGAGGTGCAAGCTTAGAGCCCTTTCCAAAACAGATTGGACTCTTGTGCGGTCGCACTCTCAAGAATACTCTATCTCCCACAAGGTAGGCTCGGTCAATCCTCTTCGCATCTGCATACTTCTTCTGTCTATCCTGAGCCTCTAAGAGACGCTGTCTAATCAAGGTGACCTGCTGCTCCATATCTCGAACTAACTCAGGACCAATGGAAACTCTGTCCTCGATCCTATCCCAACTCAGTGGGGTCCTGCAAGGTCTACCATACAATGCCTGGAAAGGTGGCATTCCCAAAGATGTATGATGCCCATTGTTATAGGCAAACTCCACAAGATGAAGATACTCCTCCCACCGGGTCTGATGATCCATAACATACATGCGAAGCATGTCCTCTAAAACCTGATTGACCCTCTCGGTCTGCCCATCTGTCTCAGGGTGATAGGCGGTACTGAAATTGAGCCTAGTGCCCAACGCTGCCTGAAGCTCTCTCCAAAATGATGAAGTGAAAAGAGAATCTCTATCTGAAATGATCTTATGAGGTATGCCATGAAGTCTGACAATATCTCGTAAGAACACCTGGGCTACTGCGGGTGCTGTGAACGTAGTACGAACTGGAGAAAAGTGGGCTACCTTAGTCAACCGGTCCACCGTCACCATAATAGCATCATGGTGTCGGGAAGACATCGGAAGACCAACTATAAAATCCATGGATATAACCTCCCATTTCCATACTGGAATCTCATGCGGCTGCAGGAGTCCACCAGGATGGCGGTGCTCTGCCTTAACCTGCTGACACTCAAGACATCTGGCCACTATTTCAGCAATCTGCAATCTCATGCCTGGCCAAAGATACAGCTGCCTCAAATCTGCATGTAGCTTGTTAACCCCGGGATGTGCTGCATAAGGTGCTCTGTGAGCCTCTAGTATAATGAATGCACGTAAATCTCCGGTAGAAGGTACATAAATACGGTCTCGATGACGTAAAAGTCCATCAAACTCTAAGGTATAACCAACATACTTCCCTTCCAAGGGTCTCTGAGACTGAATCATCTCACATACCTCAGAATACCACTCATCTTCCTGAAGATGATAGAGGATTCGACCTCTCAAATCTGTGCCTGCAGTCATAGAATAAATATCATGTCGTCTCCTGCTCAAGGCATCTGCAACCATGTTCTCCTTCCCCTTGATGTAGTGAACATCAAAGTCATACTCACATAAGAACTCCATCCATCGCCTCTGCCGACCATTAAGGTTCGGCTGGGTGAATATATACTGAAGACTCTGATGGTCTGAATGAAGCTCAAAATGGTGACCTAAGAGGAAGTGACACCAACGTACTAAGGCATGCACCACTGCTGCAAGCTCTAAATCGTGCGTGGGGTAATTGAGCTCATGAGTCTTAAGCTTCCTAGACTCGTAAGCAATGGCTCACCCTCCCTGCATAAGGACTGCCCCTAATCCATCTAATGAAGCATCAGTGCACACCACAAATTCTGCTGAAGGATCTGGCACTGCAAGAATTGGTGCACTGGTGAGTGCTCACTTGAGCTCCTGAAAAGCCCTCTCACACTTCTCTATCCACTCAAACTTCTTCCCCTTTCACTGAAGGGAAGTGATAGGATGTGCCACTCTAGAAAATCCTTCAACGAAATGTCTGTAATAACCAGCAAGTCCCATGAAACTTCTGACCTCAGTCACTGTGGTAGGTGCTGGCCAATTCATAATGGCCTCAATCTTTGATGGGTCTACTGAGATCCCATCACCAGATATGACATGCCCCAAATACTTAACCTCTCTTTTGAAGAAGGAACACTTCAACAAGCTGCCAAACAACTGATTATCTCTCAAACACTACAAAACCTGTCTCAGGTGCTCTTCGTGCTCCTTCTCATCCTTAGAATAAATCAGGATGTCATCAAGGAAGATTATAACAAACTTATCTAAGAAGGTGCGGAATACACCATTCATAAGGCTCATGAATACAGCTGGGGCATTCGTAAGACCGAAAGGTACCACTGTAAATTCATAGTGGCCGTACCTAGTGCGAAAAGCGATCTTATGAATGTCACTGTCAACTATCCTCAATTGATGGTACCCAGACTTAAGATCTATCTTGGAGAATACTCGGGCACCCTGCAACTGATCAAACAAGTCATCAATCCTAGGAAGTGGATACCGATTCTTAATGGTAACCTTGTTCAACTGTCGGTAATCCATGCACAACCTAAGTGACCCATCCTTCTTCTTAACGAAGATCATTGGCGCACCCCAAGGAGAAACACTAGGATGAATGTGTCCCTTCTCTAGCAACTCCTCAAGCTGAATCTTGAGCTCATTAAGCTCATCCGTGGTCATCCTATAGGGCGCTCTAGATACTGGCTCAGCTCCTGGTACAAGGTCTATGTGAAAGTCAACTGCTCTGCGAGGAGGCATACCAGGTAACTCTGATGGAAAAACATCTGCAAATTTCTAGAGAATGGGATGGTCATCAAGAGAAGTCTCACTCTCGTCCTCATCCCCTCTATCAATGATAGAGATAGCAAACAACTGACAACCCTTCCGCATACACCGCTTAAGTTGCATAGCGGATATCATGCGAAGAGATACTGGTCTCTGAACCCCTGAAATAACTGTAGCCATGCCGTCACCATCCAAACATTCTATCTTCTTCTGGCGGCAATCTAGCTTGGCTCTGTGGGCATATGGCCAATCCATGCCAAGTACTACATCATATGATCCCAACGGGGTAATCCTAAGGTCTGTTGAAGTGGTCAACTCCCCTAATAGGGTAGTTTAGAACATTCAATAATCATTGATCTCTTAAGGTCAATCATGACATCATAGATCTTTCCTATTAGGGTACATGATTACCCAAAGGATGAACTTCATAATACTAACACCCATGCAAAGCCACTTACAAAGCTATATGTCTTAAAAAAAAAATATACATCACCATGGTTTGCCAAAACACCAACTTTCACCTACTCCCACTACAAGGAAACCAATCATTTCTATTATTCCCCATAGAAGAGCATGGATTTGATCTATCGATCCTATAGTACCTTCCGACATGGGATAATATCTCTTTGTAGGTGTTACCTCATATACACATGATTGGTGGGACTCTTTAAAACCCAAATGAGTACAAATGACATAGGACTGGCAGCAAAAGGGAATGCTCATAATAGTCACCCAAAAATAGATACAAATAATTCTCAAAAAGAAATCTATTTGCTTCAACTTCGAATACAAAAAATAAAAGTGAGCTCATTTCAATTAAAAAAATCAATGGTGGCAACTGCCAAGATAAGAACTATACAGTTGGTGACAAAACTCAATCAAAGAAAGAGAAACAAATAAAAGTACCAGTCCAATACGTGGAAAGTTCCACCAAGAAGACAAACAACTCAAGAAGTCCATAAGAAAATTGAATCAACTGACACCAAATTCAAAAGGAGTACCCACCATAGAATACTGAGGAATTTCAACCTATAACTTACATATCCATAGGTGCTACAATCTATGCCTCGACTAGGGCACCATACTTTCATTGTCTGAAGCAATAAATAAACGAGTCTCCTTCACCTTACCCCGGTACTACAATGCTTTTCATAACATAGGTTACCATCGTCCATCTCCTATGATTAATTAGCCTTCCCAAGCTGCATCGTAAGTTCCCAATACTTCGAGAAGGTCCTAGTCTATACAAGGAGAAATTGTCAATGATCCTGGAGTGTTTCCATTATATATATAATAAAAATATTTACATCATGGCATGGGCCCCACTATAACTTAATAATGTAAATCTTGCAAGGGTATAGAACACTTTTCCACCCCATACTGAAATGGTTAGGCCATTCTACCTAGTTTCTACATCACTCCAATGTTATAAGGGTCTGGTTTCTTCGAGGTATTCCCATAGCCATCCTAGGGCACCCACACACGATGATGTTGTTATGACCATTCCATAATGTACTCACGCATGCTCCTCATATACATAACTCAAAAGGGTTACTTATGCATAAACGAATACTTTCCTTGAAAAGCGTAATGGCACAAAGGTTCCTAGAGTTGAACTTGGCTCTGATACCAAAATGTGATGCCCAAAAATTGAGTCAAAACACAACCAACAAATTTTTTATTTTTTTATTTTTTTTTTATTTTTTATTTTTTTTATTTTTTTTATTTTATTTATTTATTTATTTATTTATTTATTTATTTTTTTTTTCCTAGAGTTGAACTTGGCTCTAATACCAAAATGTGATGCCCAAAAATTGAGTCAAAACACAACCAACAATTTTTTTTTTTTTTAATTTTTTTTTTATTTTTATTTTTTGGTATCAGAGCCCATGGTCTTTTCCTTGTCATGTTTGCATTTGCAGATTTTGAAGTATGGATGCATGATGATAAAGAAGATAAAGACTTTTTCTTTGATGTGTTTAAATGAGGAATTCACTCTATGTTTGAAAGAGGAATTCACTCCATATTTTGATTCATCCTTGTAAATTTTGAATCATGTATTCAATCTCCCTTTGGAGCTCTTGTATATTGTATTTAGAAAGAAAAACATGTTGTTATATTGATCTATCATTGCCAAATTTATGTTTTAGAAGATGCTTTCATTATGAAATTCATGTAAAGAAAAGTAAGCTTCATTTGAATATTGCAATGTTACTTTGTAATCTAGGAATGATGTAAATTTCAATGGGAACAAAGATAATGAGAGGATTATGTAGTTCATATTATGGGAAGTTGAATCCTTGCATGATTCTTAAAAGACCTTCATTCTCTCTTTACCATTGAAAATCTATCTCTTAATTATTGTTATAAGTTCATCAAGTTGACAAAATCTATATTGTTATGATACCAACATTTACTTGAATGAAATAAGGAGATTGTAGCTCCATTAGATGTTTTAAATTGGTTAAGATTAATTCAAATATATTCTGAATCTGTGTTTGAAAACACTCCTTAGTTCAATGATATTGTCAAAAAAAAAACTATGAAAACTATGAGCATTTAGTCTCTAGAAAAGACCTTATTTGAATAACAAATAAACTATGATAAACATTGTTTGAAATACTATCTAAATTGCAATAACTTAAACTCTTCATTCCATATTAGGAACCATTAAATTTTCATTGCTATGCTTAATGAGTTTCAAAAAAATGAACTAACTAGTGCTAAAACAAAATAACACTACCCAGAAAATTTTAAAAAGCAAAAAGCTCTCTGGATTTTGTATGGGAAAGAATTCCCATACAAAATTCCAACCACAGTCTTATTTTATTATTAAAATCTGCCACCTTTGCCAAAGCAAATAATAAAATATAACTTTAAAACAAATATCATACTCACCTTTTTGAAAAGCCTTTCCCCTAGGCGCAGGTGGATGAAGGCTAAGGCTTGTAATTAATCCCAAACCTTTTGGGTGATGGGATGGTGTACTAAGTGACACCTAAGCAAGCAACTTGTTTGGCTTTAAAGCTTTGTCTTCCAAAAAACCACGCAGCTCTTTGGAGGAGTTAAAAAAACATGTAATAAAAGTTATCTTGTCTTGAAACTTGCTAAGTGGGTAGGTGGGCTATCTAATCTTGGCAGATTTTTGAAACCTTTCCCCTTAACACATCACCACTTCCTTGGTATGCGCCCCCCCTTGCTTTAAGAAATTCAATTTCTTCATGGCACGTGAGTTTAGGAAGAGAGATGGTAGTAAATATAGAAGGTAGGGTAGATGATAGTTTAGGATATTTAGAGGTTTAAAGGAATGATTTGATAGTTTGTTTAGAAGATAAGTTAAATTAGTAGATTTTTAAGATAGTTTAGAATATTAATCATTATGTTATTTTGAGTTAATGTGTTATTAATAGATGGAATTTTTTTTTATGAAAAGCAATTTTTATTAAAAAAGTTAGTTTAGTTAGTAATTTAGTTGGTTGTTATAAAGTTAGTATAGTAGTTTATTAAGTTGTTAGTTAAATGGTGTTATTTAGTTATTTTTGTTTATAAGGGTTATTATTAATTTAAAAGATGTTATGTTGCTTTGTAATTTTCATTTATTAATTTGTTAATATTTTATAATTATTAATTAATAATATATTTAAATAATAAATAAATATAATTAATGTTTAAATCTTATAGTCTTTATTTTCTAATTTATTTTAAGATTAATGAATCGAATCATGTATATCCTATGTTTTCGAAGCAGACCGATTTAAGCTCCATGATCAGTATGGACTTAACTTAAACATTAGTTAATTGAATGACCTTCATATGGAATAACGTAAACATTAGTCATTCTTGTCCTCTTAGTCAACCATTGAGATCTCTAGTAGGCGGACGATAATTTTGATCATCTTGAAGATGGACGTACTTATCTTTAATTAATTTTCCTATAGCATCCTTCTTAGACAACATTGTCGAGGTTATTCACCTGTTTCATTGTAGCCTCATCGTTGAACTCTTTAACCCGCATCTTGTGTGTCGGCCCACATAGTGATCCTGTGTTATGCATATCAGCCTATCATTTTGATTATGTTTCTTTCAGAGATTCTTGGACTCTGTCGACTACTGTTATATTATGTTTGACTTGTTGGACTGTTCTTTTGATGATTCTGCATATGGGATCCATGATGTGTAGATTTGGTTTATGTTTTTATATGATGTTTTGTGAACCTGATGATCTTGATGATATTTAAATTACGTTATGGAATTTCATTTGAAATATGCAATCAAATCTTGAATATTACATGCAATTGAAGTATGAGTTGAATTATGCAATTTAATGATTAAATTTCGCTATATCATATATGTTTATTTTAATGGTTTTCTTCCTTGAATTACTGATGCTGCATTTAGGTATTGCAGGTGGAAGGACCATGGAAACACATTCGGGGAAATCACATTGAACGTAGGGTAACCAGTTAAACCAAGGCCCCGTCTATTAAGAGACCTGAGGCCTCGTTGTTAAGTAATTTATTTCGTAACAGTAATTTGAATGTTTGTGTGTTTTAATGTTATGTGTTGTGATATTGGACGTACCGTGTGTGAAATGTTATTTTGTAAAGTGTCGCTTGACACTATTGTTAATGTTATCAAGGTACGTCGTGTGTTGTGTGAGAGCACTTGCTAGGAGTGTTAGGGAAATCTTAGCACACCTTTTTGCCATAGGAATCTTTATGCAGTCTCATTCCCCATTTCTGATGTTATTTCTCGACATGGGTTTAGAGGGTTTATTATGGCCTTAGGAGATAGTTTTATGCAAAATTTGTTAACCCATTCCATGTACCCATGGGTTAGGGGTATTTTCACCTCTTTAGAAGCCAAAAAGTGACTTTAGGACCCTTTTAAAAATTCATTTTCCTTCTTGAGCGAAATTGCAACTTGCATGTTTGAACCTCATTTATGAGGTTAGGTGTAGAAGCCCTATTTAGAGGAATTTTTGGCTAAGGATGATTCATTCACCCATTCTCTATTTTTAGAGAGTTTCCAGAAAGTTAGAGGAGAAAGCTTGAAGCTTGGATTAGGGCTCAACAAAATTCTTCCATAGCTTTGGACTTGAGGTAGGAAATCATGTGCTCTCTTTGTTTGTATGAGATGTTTGTTAATAGTGATCATGTTCTTGGCTTCCCATGGTTGGTCATGGTGGAAGCTTGTATTGTTTTGTGTTGTGTTTTAGCTCCCCATGGTTGGTCATGGTGAGAGCAAGCATGCAAATGTGTTATTCTTGTAATTGGATTTTGGGTTGTTTACTCTTGGATTCACTCACCCTTGGGAGGGAAGAGGAATCAAGAGGGGGTGTGGGAATGGAGGCAAATCCATGTGTAGAGTCTCCTCCATGTGTGGGGAAAGATGAACTTGGGTGAGTGATTTTCCCCAAGAAACCTTGCATTTAGCCCTTGTGGCAATGGGGGGCATAAGGAGGGAAAATTGGCCATGTGTGCCTTGTATGTAATTGAGAAATATGGGTCCATGTGTGGCCTTGTTTTGTTATGCAAAGGTTGTCTCCATGGTTTGTCTACCCACACCCTACAAAGGAAATTTATGGAATTCCTTAGTTATCTTCTTGAGGGAATTTGGGATTTTGTCAATGTTTGTTAATCTTGTTGTGATTGTGTGTGTGTGATTGTATCCTGTTCAATATGTTCTCCCCAAGCTCGGGGGTGGTCTCATGAGAGACCTTGGATGGGAGGTGAGCAAAAATAAATAAAAAATAAAAAATAAAAAATAAAAAAAATAAAAAAAATAAAAAAAATTTGTTGGTTGTGTTTTGACTCAATTTTTGGGCATCACATTTCTAGCTAAAATGGGATATTTAGGTCATGGTCCTTTGAGTGATAAAAAACATGCTCTTGTTGAACCACTAAGTACTACTGGGGTACATAAGTCTAAAGAAAAAACTATTTTAGGATTTTCTTCTATTGATAATGAGCCCTCTCTAGATGAAAAATCAAATGACATAGTAGAGTTTGAAAAGGAAACTGAACCCATTAATTATATTTCTCAAGAGAGAGAAGATTTTATTCCCTCCACTTCTCTTCTTTGGGGATAAGTTGAACAACATACTAGTCAAACCTCTAAATCTTTTACTTCTCACTAGAACTATGCTTTAGATATTGAAGATCCTAAGGAAGAACACATACGTGCAACTATTGCTAGATTGGTACATAAAAATGAAAGCAATGACTCTAGGGAATATGAGTGGGATTCTCTCTTAGTTTCATCTATGAAGGTAGGAGTTGATGTCATTCACTACTACACTAATAAACCTAAGGTATAATATGAGTTACCCATAGGGTTTGATGAATCAGATCCACTATTATCCTTGATGACCAAGTTGACAATGCTAGGAGTCTTATTGATTTAGATATTTCTAATCGGGACCTTAGAGATTCTGAATTAATTGTCACTAGAAATGATTCCCACCACATCAATACTTTGGAACCTTTCACATCAATTTCTCTTATGCGTCCCAACCTTATTGTCTTCTCATGGAAAAACCCACAGCCTAGTCTCTTGACTTTCCAAAATGCCTATGAGATTGCCTACTACTTAAACTCTCTTGAACATGTAGTCTCTTCCACCAGTGAACCAACAACAAGTATGACTGATTCAGACATCAAGTATCTTAGTCACAAAATAGAAAGAAAAATAAAAAATAATAGGCATTGTTATAGAAAAATCTACTTTATGGTGGTGTTACAGCCAAAAATAGTAAAAATAAAAGATGTATCTAAGGGTGAAAACCTCTATTAGGCACCTACAAAAGATATACTCCGTTGTCTACCTAGCTACTTTAAAGAAATATCATCAATTTTGATAGAACTTACTTAGCCAATCAACATTGGGATAGATGAAGTACCCCATGTTATACAATTAGCTCACTCTTTTTTAGAGGAAGAGAAGACGCAATTCACATATTTCTTCGAGGAAAAAAAGATAAATTTGGCTTGTACTTATTCAGATATGCCAGGGATGGAAACTAATCTTATTATGCACCACTTATCTATATCTCGTGGTGTTAAATCTATTGAAAAAAGATACAAAAAATGCATCCACGTGTAGCTCTCCTTGTCAAAGATTAACTAGAAAAGCTCCTTCAAGATATATTCATAAGGACAGTTATTGATTACACTGAATGGATATCCAATATTGTACCTATGTCTAAACTAGATAAATACATACTAGTATGCATTGATTTATGAGATCTAAACAAAGTGTGCCCTAAGGATAATTTTCCACTCCCACTATTGACATGATAGTGGACATAACCATGGGCTATGAGATACATTCTTTAATGGGTGGATTCTCATGATATAAACAAATAAAAAAATTTCATGTTCATATCAAGAGAAAATAGATTTCACTTGTGCATGGGGAACTTTTTGTTCAAATGTTATGCCGTTTAGACTTAAAAATGTTGGAGCTACATATCAACAAGCTATGACCATAATATTTCATGACATGATGAATAAAACTATGGATGATTATGTTGATGACACCCTGGCTAAGTATCATAAGAGAAACACACATCTTAGAGATTTGGAATTAATCCTAGATTGTATGGAATAATTTAAGCTAAGACTAAATACTAAAAATTATGCATTTGGGGTTACCTCTATAAAATTACCTAGTTATATCATATCAGCTAAAGGAATTGATGTCAACCCTTAAAAATTTCAAGCTATCATGGATATTCCACCACCGAGAAACATTATTCAAATCAGAAGTCTACAACAATGCCTATAGTCTATTAGGAGGTTCATCTCTCGACTTGTTGACAGAACACAACCATTTAACAAGAACTTACGTAAAGGAGTTAAGTGTGTATGGAATGAAGAATGTGAGAAAATTTTGAATTAGATTAAGGAATATTTGGCTAGTCCACTTATCTTGATGCCTCCAATTTAGAAAGATATGTATTCTATACATTTCAGCTATAGCTACATGCTTAGGAGAATTATTGGTACAACAAGGTGATATAGGAAAAGAAAGAGCTATATACTACATTAGAATAAAATTAGTATCTTAATAGATCAATTAAAACAATATCAAAAATTATTTCTTTGGAGTGGTTTTTGTGTCCCAAAAACTCAAACATTGTATGCTGGCACATACTAAATAGCTTGTAGTAAAAAATGATCCATTGAAATATCTTCTAATTAAAGCCACCCTTACTAGTCGACTATCTAAATGGATGATGATTCTTTCTAAATTTGACATTGAGTATGTTGATCGTAAGGCCATGAAAGGACAAGAAATTTTTGATCAATTGGCTAACTTCCCTTTATAGGATAATGCACCTATGTAGATTGCTTTTCCTAATTCATCTATCATGTAAGTGACTAAGTTCAATTGGAAAATGTTCTTTGATGGATCCTACACACAAAATGATTTGTGTGCTAGAGTTCTCACTATCACACCTCAAGGATACACCATAGCTAATGCCTAAATTTTTTTGTTCCCTTGCACAAATAATATTGTTGAATATGAGGCTTTAACGAATGGGATCAAATTGGCTATTGAGTGGAGGATTATGAAATTACATATCTTTGGAGATTCTCATCTCATCATCAATCAAACAAATAATGAATATCAAACCAAGGATGAGAACCTGATGCCCTATAAGAAAATGGTTGATGATATTAAGAACTAATTTGTCTTTGTGACCTTGCAACATATTCCTAGAGCTAAGAAAAAAGTTGTTGATGCTATGGATATAGTTGCAAGAACATGAATCTTGATATGAATTCTTGGTGAAGAGTGTAATACCCCAAAAATGGGCTATAAGCTCATTAATCTTCTTTATCGAAACATCGAACGAAATTGACATCAAAGTCCTAACCTAAGGCACATCGGCACATCATCGAATCTTAATTGATTATCATAAATTCTACATCAGGGAATATTCCTAGTAATATTCCTAATCATCATAATTATCTTTAATTTAATGATTATTTGGTGATAAATCCTATTTATCCTAAAGTTTGATTAATTGAATATTCTAAATATTTAATTAATTAGATTTACTTTTGCCACTTAATTATTTAATTGAATTTAATTATATTTATTCCTAATTATTATTATTTAATTTTGACAATAAATTCAAAATCCTATGAATGATTGATTAAATTCTTATTTAATTAATTAAAGCAAGTTGTCAATTTTTAATAATATTGTTTTTGAATAAAAGTTTGAAAAAATGATTGATTAACCCATAAATCAATTGTTTTATTTTTCAAAATCAGTTAAGTTGAAAATAAATCACTCTATTATTAGATTAATTCATATTAAATCATGCACATTGAAGAAAAGCGGACAACTATCAATTATCAATTAAATCTAAACTCTATTTTGAGTTGAACTCTGCTTTTGCATGTTTTTGTGAGTTAAATATCCTTTATTTAAAAATAACTCAAAAATCAACCTGAGTTATTTGAGTGATTTATGGCTTTTTTTCCCATGCACCTCCAAAGCCCTGGATTTCTATAAATTAAGGCTTCAGCTCATCTCAAATCATCTCATAATTGTGCAAACTTATGCTGGTGAATTGGTGTCTGAAGAATCAAAGCTTCTTTTGCAAATCAAACAACTTTGTGAGATCATTCATATTTTAGCATATCATATTATGATCTCATTCCTAGATTAGCATATCATATTAAGTTTTCATATAGAATAGATTCATATCATTTCATCTTATTGCATCTAAAATAAAATAAAAATAGATTAATTGCATACATTCCATATCCATCTTTTGCATTAAAATCTTTCATTTAGGTGTCTTCAAGGACACTGATCTCGATACAATCTAAGAACATCATACTCACATCTATTAGAAGGCAGTAAATCGCCTGGTTAGTTTAGCTTTCAATTCATTGCATGATTTTGATTTCAACTAACCTCTAATGTTTTACTGAAGTGTTGTGTCTACAGAATAGGTACAAAATTCACACACATTTTTTGCACCCAACATGGGGCCCTAAAACAAGTTTCCATTCTATTCTATCAAATTTCTATCATTTTTCTCGAACCCAGGACCACAAGGTTAATTTTTGTGAGTTTTGTGATAAATTTCTGGGCTGTTTTTCCAAAAATCTAACTGAATTTTTTATTGGTATATGCACATATGACATGATAAAAATATGAAATTTATATTTTTCAAAATTTATTTGAGTTAGATCTCATTTTCCATTGGTTTAGATTAATTTTGTTTTGATTTACAAAATTTATGATCATTTTAGTGAAGACTGGTCTAAACCTGATTTTATGAAATCTGACTGTTGTTTTTATTGGTACATCCACATATGATATGATACAGATCCAAAATTTATATTTATGGAAAGGTATTTGAGTTAAATTTCATTTTCCATTTGTTTGGATTAATTTTATTTTGATTTGCAAAAGTTATGATCATTTTAGTGAAGACTAGTCTGAACCTGATTTTATGAAATCCGACTGATATTTTTATTGATACATGCACGTATGACATGATACAGATCTAAAATTTATATTTCTGGAAAGGTATTTGAGTTATATTTCATTTTCCATTAGTTTGGATTAATTTCATTTTGATTTGCAAAAGTTATTTTTGATTTAATGCAAATTGGTCAGAATCTAATTTTTTATGACAAAAGGTTTTTCAATTATCAAATGACATATTATCTTTGACTAACCTAATTTTCTACCATGTGGGTTTGACAAGTTGTGTTTATTTTTTTGATGGATTTTTATAACATTGGGTTTCATGTACAAGAATAGGTAAGTTTTTCATAACAGTGGGTTGTAGGTGTAGGTGCAGGTACATCTTGTGGGTACAAAAGATAGAAGACAAAAAGTGCAAGAATTGCTAAAAATAGATAAAAATCTACTAAGCACATTGCGAGGAATTCAGGTAATCTTCTCACCTGATAAGACTTTGATTTTGGATCTAAAGCGAATATCTCATGTGTCTAGCTTGAGTGACTTTTATTGCTTTCCTATCACAAACTTCATTTGGGCTATAAAAATGAACATAGTTTGCTTTTAGCATCTTTGTTACACATAGTAATTAGGCCCCATGAACACTATTTGTGGATCTTGAGAGAGTGGGTTTTCAGTGAAAATCTTCTCAACAAAGGATCCCTTGTAGGTGGGGAGGATACTGAGGGAGTCTCACGTTCCACTAGATCCATGTGTCTTCAACTTTTGATCGAGGCATTCTCTCTCTGGAGAGGTTGATAGATCCTAAGGGGTTGCATCATAGATCTTTGTGAGATAATCTTGGTCTTAGCGTGTCAGATTAATCTGTCTACTTTGTTTGGGTTAAAAGTGAAAAGGCTAGGGGATTATGCTCTACTTCCTTTTTGGATAGTACCAAAAACCCAAATCCTTGAATCTGGAACCAATCTCCATGTGGTATATCTTGTGAGTCACCTTTAGAGAGGGTTAACCATAGTGGACATTCCCTTAATTAGGTCAACCATGTTCATGAAACCTCAAGTGGTAATAGCCATTTTTTCTATGGTAGTGATAGTCGCTATATAAATGTCCTTGTGGAAGAAATCTTCACAGGTGTGGTTCATTGTTGGGTTAGATCTCCCTAGCAGCTCCTGATTGATTAAATTCTTAGACTGTGTCAAAACCCTGGTGCATTGGAATTGGAGTTCACCCCTTTGGATCATAAAAGTTGTAGAGTCAAACCATTACTAAAAACCCTAGCGAGGCCAAATTTTTATTTTCTAGGGTATATGTGCATTATTGCAAAACATTTTTGGAACATACACAATTAGCACTTTTGAGGATTAGAATGAATAAGTCACTTGATTGTTCATGCACATGTTGCTTTTTCCCTTATTCATTATTTTTAGACATGCTTGAAATCACTTGCTTGCTATTTTGTGTGCTTTTTTATCTATCTGGTTATTGAAAATGGACAAATCTGTTACAATCCTCAAATCTGGACATTAAAATTTGCAAACAATCTAAAACTGAAAACCTAAAATTTGCAAAATCTAAAGAAAAATCCTTTCTAGTGTCAAAAGTCATCCTAAAATTTCAAAACTCATATCAAAGCCAAAGTCAAAGTTGTTAGAGGTTGGTCAGATTTATCAAAAATCTAGTTTTTACAGCCTATTTCCAGAATCTATCGAACAAATCACTGTGTCAGGAATAGAGTAGTAGCTATTGAGAATCAGTACACATGTCTCAAAGAATCAGTACACATGAGGAAGAAACTCTAATCACCACTATGATGAAACAGATCCATGCTATGCAAGTCAAGCTTAATAAACTTGAGAAAGAAAAGGAACCTAAAGAGTTCTCCATGGAAGCTCTATGCCCTTTTCCATTTGATAAAGACTTGTACATGTCACCATGCCCTCGGATAGAATATGAGCAACGTGATAATCCTTATGATACCTCTTCCATGGAGAGTGACGCATCCATCTTTGGAGACTATGATGACTATGATGATGGATAATCTAATGATACCTATTACACCTTTGTTCCTAAGAGTCCTCCTCGTCGTGTGTTCCTACTTACTGGAAATAGGATGTCACATTGGATAGATCATGATGGTGATCCATATGATTCTAATTTTGAAAGAGACTTTGATGATTTCTATGCACAATACCTAGATGATACATCTACTTCTATTGAGGAAGAAAAAGCTTATCGTGTTGATTATAAATGTGCATACTACAAGGATCTCTCCTCTAAGAACTCTCATGCTGAAAATAAAGATTACACTCTCAAGAAAGATCATGTTAATGCTGAACCTTTGTCAAGTATGATGGTTCCCTTCCATCCCCTACTTCCTCCAATACCCATACATTTCCTAAAGATTCCAAGCCTATCCACCAAAGGTCCTAATACTTTTCATGCAATTTCCTATAATTATCCTCAAGGGCTACCTCTTAAAGAAACTCAAGATAACCTTCACTTGGCTGAAAATACTTTCAATAATGCTAAACCCAAAGATCCTAAGCCTTTATATGCTATAATGCCTACTCTAGCTAATCCTTCCCCATCTCTTCCAAAGTATTCTATATAATTGCAGCATGATCCCTTGTCCTTAGAAGTAGCTCCATGTCAAGAGGACTCTAAAAATGATAAAGAAAATAACATATAGAAAGATCAAGATCAAGAAACCTCCATGTCATCCAATCCTTTTCATGATGTCTCTTATCTATTTTAGGATTTTTTTGATCCTGCACACCCTTTTTCATGCATTCCACCATGTCTTAAGTCTTCTCCTAAGCAAGATTAGGCTACTACTTACACTATTGAGCTTATTGACAATCAAAATAATCTTACCCCACTTCCGCTTACCAAAGATGATACTTCCATTAAGGTTGGTAAAAATGGTTTTGTTACTTCCAATGTTAAGCCTATTGAAAATCAAGAGAAAAATTATGCGCTTATGTTATCCAAAGATCCTTGTCAAGATCAAAGTCTTCCATCTTCTTGTTCTACCACTCCCTATTCATTTCCACTTTCTACTCTTCCTAAGTCTTTGCAAGCTTTGAACAATCCTATCAAAGAAGGTTCTCATATTCAAGATGTCCATGATTCTATTGAAAATTCTAATGCTCACTCTAAAGATGCTAATATCCTTGGTTGTCATATAGATGCTGATGAACTTATTGCTTATACTTTTGTATCTTCCACTTCCATCCTTGGACCTCCTCCACCAAAACTAAGAGCTTCACATCTACCTTCCATCTTAGGTCCTTATGTCCCTTCACTTTCCCCTCCTAAATCTCCTAATTCACCATCCATCTTGGGTCCTTACATCCCTCCATCTCCCATCTTTCCTCAAGATCAACATAGATGCATACCCTTGAATCTTTTTCATCCACCCACCCATTTAAACCAATCATATCCTCCTTCTTCCACAAGTCCTGAGTTCTTTGGAAGTAACTTGAATGTTCAATACAAGAAAAAGAAGCAATACAAGAATCCATCAAAAAAAGAAGATCACCATGTCTCCTCTAATCGACACAGAGGCATAAAGTCAAAAGAGATATCTAAGAAAAAAATTACAAGACAAGTATGGGTTCCAAAATCCATCATTAAAAATATTCTCTCTAGATCATCAAAAAGAAATGAAAATCCTAAGGCTATATGGATTCCAAAGTCTCTCTTGAAAGAGTCTGGTTTTGAGCAAAAAGTAAATTTGACATTCAAGCTTCCAAAGACTTCCACTTCATCTTCTTCCAAAAACATTCTTCCATTCCATGCACTTAAACCACAACCTCTGCTATCCATTCACCATATTCCTTCACATATTCCTACATTCATGTTTCCTTTGTCCTCTCACCACCCTTCAAGGTGTCTGTTGATGTTGATCTTGCCTTCCTTTCCATCTACCCTTTCACAATCCTTCCATTCATTATCCTTCTACCTTCTGTCATTTTTCCTCATTTGCCTATTCCTCCTATCTTCCAACCTCACTCACTTTACATAAAACCTTATCCTCCATTTTTATCTTCCATATTCCTTTCCCTATTAGCATCTTTGAGCATATCATTTTAATCATTGGTATATCATAGTTTATCCTTTCAAGGAGCATTATCTAAAAAGCTTACCTTCTTCCAAAAAAAAGAGAAAAAAAAAAATTTGAAAATGTGCCTTGGTGAAAACCTGGAAACACGTGCCTTGGTAGCAAAAGTAAAGAGAAATAAATTCATCCTATGGTGAAAACCACTCCCTTGTGGCACCTTGGATAAGTACTATGATGAAAACCTGGTAATCAAGCATCATGCGTAGTTCTTCTACATATTTCATCCATTCCATATTCTCTCTTTCATCTTGACAATGTTGATCTATACATGAACATTTGGCTATCTTGTGAGCTATCTTACAATGATCTTGCTTTCATTCCCTTCCTATTTAACCTTCATATTTATCTTCCTCCATTCATTTTCACCTATCACTATCCTTTTCCCCTTTGGTCTTGATCTAAAAAAGAAAGAGTGAAACACGATGTTGTGAAGCCTCTTGACATGTCTACTCCTTTGGACTGCATCCTTTCCTGCTGTTGCATTATGATTTTGTGACTTATCCTATGTTGGCCTTTCATTGCTTGTCCAAATGCACTTTACATGACAATTTTTCCCTGGCTTGGGTATTCTTGAGGAGTTTTCCCTTGAGGATTTCTTCCCTTCATTCTCCTTCATTCTCTTGTATTCCATCTCTTCCACTAGCTTGCCAATCCCTCTTGTTCTCCACCTTGCTAGACATTGGGACTGTATGATATGATCTTGCTTGGGTGTTTGCAATGGAAAAAGGTTCTATCAAGTATACCAAGTATCAGAACCAGTATCAAAACAAGTATCAGAACCAGTATCAAAACCAGTATCAAAACTAGTATGAGAGCAAGTATCAGAACAAGTATCAGAACTAGTATCAAAACAAGTATTAGAACAAGTATTATAATTCCTACTAGGGCTACACCTTTTGCTTTAGTTTATGGTTCTGAAGTGGTACTACCTATTGAGGTTGAAATCCCATCACTAAGAATTAGAATGCATGGTCTAGTAACTGATGATGACTACAAAGTGTCTAGGTTGCAAGAACTTGAACTACTAGATGAGCACAGACAAGAAACATATGATCATCTCAAAGTATATCAAAAGAGAATTTCTAGAGGCTACAACAAGAAAGTTAGACATAGAGAATTTCAGGTTGGTGATCTAGTCTTGAGAGAAAATCCTAAAAATCAATCACATCGAGAACGCAAGGGGAAGTTTGAACCCAACTGGCTGGGTCCCTTTGTAATCACTTCTACTTGTAGCTCTGGTGCCTATCAAATCTCAATGACTGAAGGAGAATAGCTCTAAGAACCAATCAATGTTCTCCATCTGAAGAAATTCTATGCCTAAAGCATTCAGTCTATGGTAAAATGTCTTGAAAAAATATTTAAAATTGGAAAAAGTCCTAAAAAAATGAACATCTTGGTGAAAACCTAGCAATAGGCACCTTGATGATTCACAAAAAAATAAAAAAATATCAAAAGTACAAAAAAAATTGAAAAAATGAAAAATACAAAAAAAAAATGAGAAAAA
Organism: Chamaecyparis obtusa; assembly: GCA_027943335.1. Classification (NCBI taxonomy): domain Eukaryota; kingdom Viridiplantae; phylum Streptophyta; class Pinopsida; order Cupressales; family Cupressaceae; genus Chamaecyparis; species Chamaecyparis obtusa. The sequence continues at coordinate 201,744 of BSBK01010761.1, read as the reverse complement.
GAAAAGTGCCTTGGTGAAAACCTGGAAACAGGCGCCTTGGTAGAAAAAATAGAATCTCTGCCAAGATGGTGAAAAGTTGGCAAACAGGTGCCACTTGTTTCAAAATGCTCCATCTATCAGTGCAATCTTTGTCTTTCCCAGCTTTCAGTCTTGCTTTAGTTTTTACATATCTCCCGGTTTGTTTCTGCATTCTTGTTTTCAATAAGTCAATCTGTACGCCATCAGCTCAAGCATTTGTATCCTATCAATGCTTAACACTTGGGGGCAATCAATGTCATATCCTATGGTATCCATTGTATCTTAGACGTATCATATCCAGTCAGAGTCCTTTGAAGCTTCATTTGAGTCAGTTAGTTAGTCTCATCTCCAGAAAGGATTTTGCATCTACAACAACATAATCAAACACAAACTGAAAATAATTTGTGCTTTTCATGATTTTATCTCCTTGTATGCTTACTGATTCACATTGAGATTTTTGCATATTGTGTCCCTTTGAGCTCTTTGATGATGTCCATTATAGGATTTAGAGAGTGATGACTGGGGGCATAATATTTTCTTTGTTTTCTTCTTGTATGTGAAAATCTAACAACTTTGGAAATTCTGGATTGAAATGGTGTTCGACTGTAAGAGCCTCTATCTTCAATTGGATGGTCATATGTACCTCGACCATTGATACTTGGAAAATTCAAGGAAGTTTGATCTAACTATTGTCTTTTTGAGTGAGTTCTTTCTCCTATTGTGAAATGCAATCTTACCTAAGGATGTGAATGATAAAGGGTCACTACAAGTAATTCACATCGGATTTAGAATGATCTCTTGACTGCTTGATGTGTTTGTATGGCAAGGTGTATTCTAGTCATCATGACATCTATGTTTTGATGCTTATACAAATTGCTATATCAAAATGGACATGATATTCTGATCATCCTAGTGTTTATGCCTTGGTGCTTATATCTAATCTAACATTTTGAAAACAAAATCAATATTCATATATCCATGGTTGTTGACCAGTGGGTGTTGTATTGATTCTTGCACATACAAATCCATATTCATATGTCTATGGTTTCATAGCTAGTGGGCATTGTATTGATTTATCTGGTTACCTAAAAGTTCAATGATGATAACAAATCGACACATGATCAGTGACTAGGTCCTAGGTCTTAGGTTGCATTTCATTCTGCATGTCTCTTTGCATTTTTCATGTTTGCATGATCTCACAATGGTTGGCTAAACTTCAATTCTTAAACGATTCTTCAAATCTAACAAGAGATGAATCTCACATGAAGGTTCCTCCAATGAAATAGCAAGTAGAATCCTTTTTCAGGATCAAAATCAAAATTTGAGATCATTTATATTATTCACTACTTGCATAATCAACCTTCAATCATCAAAGAAATCTAGAATTCAACTTAACTGATTATCTTCCATCAAACTATCAAAATTTCAACTTGGTCAACTATGGTCAACTCATGGTTTAGCCTAGTCAAACTTGGTCTCCAAGACCTCTCAACGATGTAGAATGCATTCTCAAATGTTTATAACCACTTCTCAAATCAATTAACATGCTTCTAAACTATTCAACACTAACTTTTCTTGTCAGATTTCAATTTTAATCTTGAAGGGGACATGGTATTGCATATCATTCAAAGTCTGTAATCTAATTTGAAATCATATCTTTGCTGAAATCATATCTTTCCTCAGTAATCAAGACAACAACCACGTCTAGTTACTAATTCATCAAAAAGACCTCATCGCTTGGGGCAAATCTATCATCACTTGGGGCATATCAGATTCATCCAGATCCATATCAATCTGATATTCTCTTAATCTTGTAAACTATATCAGTTTTTGTAACCATCGGTTCATTAGGGTTATTTCCTTGGTTCTTCAGTAACTGAAGGGTTTAGATGTGATACCTACATGATTCTTCTAAACACAATTGAGTCTAGAATTGGTCACTCACTTCTTCGCAATCATAAGGTTTAGAATCAGGTGGTTTTGATGCTTTTGTTTCATTGGTTCATTACTGTTATAGCTAACATTATCTTTGGTCATTCAGGATCTATTATCTTCATATCAAATCTTTCAATCAGCTTCTGTCTCATATCAATTATCAATTTCAAATCAGTTTCATATCTCTATCAAACACAGACTATCTTTGAACCACTGCGCTTCGCACAACAATTCAAAGAGGGGTAAAATGTAATACCCCAAAAATGGGCTATAAGTTCATTAATCTTCTATATCAAGACATCGAATGAAATCAGCATCAAAGTCCTAACCTAAGGTACATCGGCACATCATCGAATCCTAATTGATTATGATAAATTTTGCATCGGGGAATATTCCTAGTAATATTCCTAATCATCATAATTATCTTTAATTTAATGATTATTTTGGTGATAAATCCTATTTATCCTAAAGTTTGATTAATTGAATATTCTAAATATTTAATTAATTAGATTTAATTTTGCCACTTAATTATTTAATTAAATTTAATTATATTTATTCCTAATTATTATTATTTAATTTTGACAATAAATCCAAAATCCTATGAATGATTGATTAAATTCTTATTTAATTAATTAAAGAAGTTGTCAATTTTTAATAATATTGTTTTTGAATAAAAGTTTGAAAAAATGATTGATTAACCCATAAATCAATTGTTTTATTTTTCAAAATTAGTTAAGTTGGAAATAAATCACTCTATTATTAAATTAATTCATATTAAATCATGCACATTCAAGAAAAGAAGACAACTATCAATTATCAATTAAATCTAAACTCTATTTTGAGTTGAACTCTGCTTTTGCATGTTTTTGTGAGTTAAATATCCTTTATTTAAAAATAAATCAAAAATCAACCTGAGTTATTTGGGTGATTTATGTCTTTTTTTCCCATGCACCTCCAAAGCCCTGGATTTCTATAAATTAAGGCTTCAGCTCATCTCAAATCATCTCATAATTGTGCAAACTTATGCTGGCAAATTGGTGTCTAAAGAATCAAAGCTTCTTTTGCAAATCAAACAACTTTGTGAGATCATTCATATTTTAGCATATCATATTAGAATTTGATTCCTAGATTAGCATATCATATCAAGTTTTCATATAGAATAGATTCATATCATTTTCATCTTATTACATCTAAAATCCAAAATAAATAAATTAATTGCATACATTCCATATCCATCTTTTGCATTAAAATCCTTCATTTAGGTGTCGTCAAGGTTACTGATCTCAATACAATCTGAGAACATCATACTCACACCTATTAGAAGGCAGTAAATCACCTGGTTAGTTTAGCTTTCAAATCATTACATGATTTCAATTTCAACTAACCTCTAATGTTTTACTACAGTGTTGTGTCTACAGAACAGGTACTAAATTCACACACACAAAGAGCTATGCTTCCCTACATATGAATCTCCTGATAACCATGCCATTTGTACCATTCTTGATCATGAATCCTCCTGCAATACAAAAATATATTCTTTCCTATTTAATCAAATAATACCTAATAACCTTACCCGTAATGAAAAACACCAACTTATTTTTAATGCCTCCCACTATACCATAATTTCTAGTCACTTGTTTAGGATGGGTCTAGATGGAACAATTCTTAGATATCTAGTAGAGAGATGAATTTGAATGTGTGTTAGCTAAATTGCATTAGTTTTTATGTGGATCTCACTCTAATGACCTTGTGCTAGCTCAAAAACTACTTTTGGCTAGTTACTAATAGCCTACTATACAAATTGATGTTGTCAAATATGCTAAATCCTATAAGAAGTGTCAAATGCATGGAAATTTGGTACATCATCCAGGAAGAGAGCTTATTCCATCTATCACACATTGGTCTTTTCAGCAATGAGCCTTTGATTGAGTAGGTCAGATATATTTGAACTCATAAGGAGGACACAAATTCATCATCACTATTACTGAGTATTTCGCTAAGTGGGTTGAAGCTTTACCACTTTCTGTTGATACAGGAAAATAGGTGTCCATCTTTATCCTCAACTACATAATTTTTCTCTATGGTATGCTATCTTCTATAGTTACTGATAATGGAGGACAATTCAAGAACAAAGACCTGAAACAATTGTGTGAGAGATTTAAGACCAAACAACATTGCTCATCCATATATTATCCTCAAGGTTATGGACAAGTTGAAGCATCAAATAAGATTATTCTAAAAATCTTGTACAAGACTCTTAGTAAGTCTGGAAAGGATTGGCATATTCAAACAAGTCCTACTTTATGGGATTATAGAACAATCATACATACAAAAATGGGAGCTACACCATTTTCTCTCATCTATGGGGTTAAAGTTGTCTTACCTATCAAGGTAGAAATACCTTCACTTAGGATCTCCCTAAAAGGGCTTGTAACATATGAAGACTATTGTATATCACACATCCAATAACTAGAACTACTAGATGAATGTAGACAAGCCACATTCGATTACATGAGAGTATATCAGAAAAGAATGTTAAAATGATACAACATAGAGCTTTTATGTTTGGTGATCTTGTTTTAAGATAGAATCCTAAGAATCAATAGAATCACGAATAGAAAGGAAAGTTTTAACCTAACTAGGTGGGTCCTTATTTAATTATAGTTTCCTTTGGATCTGGTGCTTATTAGCTCTCAACCCCAGAGGGAGAAAAGATCCTTGAGCCTCTCAATACTCTCCACATGAAGAAGTTATATGCATGAAATTCTCATAATCCAAAGTTATTGTACATAGAAAATGATCCTAATTTTTTTAAAAAAATTTGATATATGGTCATGAGAAAATCATAAAAATTCCTTAAAAAAATATCATCTTATTGAAAACCTCACAAAAAAGTGGTCTAATGTATTAATTTTTTTTTAAAAAGGAAAAAAAAAGAAAAAAAAGTGCCTTGGTAAAAACCTAAAAATAGGCATCATGCTAGAAAAATAGTCCTTCCAAGTGGTGAAAACCTAGAAACAAACAATACTTGTACCTTTATGGTCCATCTATCATCTTGTGGCTTTGGCCATGAAGCACTTGACTTTTTCAATACTTTCTTCTATGGTCTAGAAGTAGTCTCCATATAAGTCTCATTAGGGGGCAATTTTGTGTCATCACTGTCTCTAGGGCACACCAATGTTTCTCAACACTACCCCATCTGGACATCGAGTATTTCTCAAAAATTTTTGGATAGTTTATCTTGAATCGACACCTTGTTAGAAATCTAAGTTGTATATTTATATCATGATTGCAGGCATAAATCTTAGAAATATCAGCGATAATATTTACATTGCGCTTAAACTAAAATGACTATGCTATGCTTAATGATATTTTCTTTTCATTCTATCTGTTATTGATAATTTTCACCAATGTTCCCTCCTTAGTCTCTTCAAGATGTTAGTTGACTAGAGGAAAGGTGGCATGGGTGCATATTTTCTTTGTCTTCTTCTTGTGGATGTGGTTTCGATGATCCTATATATTTGATGCATCAGGTGTCTATGATAAAGTCCTCCATCACGATTGAAATGTTGCATATACCTCAACCTAATTCATTTGAACACTTAGGTGAGTGTGAAATATGTGCTTGACTATCTTCATTATGTGTTTTTTTATGCAATACCATAGTTATGGTTATCTTGGAGATTATTCTTTGATGCTGGTGTAATCTTGCAACATTAATTGGAAAATTAACCTAATCCATCTTGACGTTTATGTATTTTATGCATATGTTAGTTTCCTACATTCTATCTGATATAGATCATATTCATATCTTCATAGCTATACTTTCATTAGTGACAGTTGTACAATCTTACGATGTTCCTTAACAAGGATCAATGATGAAAATAAGGACTGAGTAAGATCCCTACACTTTGCACTATAATTTCCACCCTAGGTTGCATCTTATTCTTTTCATCTTTCATTGAGTAAGGAGAGAGTCTTTATCTCATTATTATCAAAAAACTTTTGTCATCCTTTTCAGCATCCTCAATTCATTTTCAGGATCAAAATTGAAATCCGAGTTTATTTTTCTATTCTTTTGAGGCTTATCTTTTTATTATTCGAGGAAAAATTGATTATATTTCTTGATAATCACTTTCTTTTACCTAATTCTAATATTATACATTTCTAGTCGAACTTATTCAAACTAGGGTAAATTCTCATTGTTTAGTGGTTAGGCTTGGTCCAAATTCTTTTAAAATCTCTCATAATTGATCATTAATCATCTTGGACCCTATCTAATTTTTATTTGATCAAACTTATCCCATTTCTGCATCTCCTAAACATAATTTCAATTTGAATCCTAAGGGGGTAGGAATAATCTATCATCGATCTTTTAAAGCTTCAAATTGACCATGCTATCATCACTAGGGACATCTTAGGTTCATCCCTTCACATCAAGTTGAGATTCTTCAAGTTGTTGGATTCAAGTGTGGAAAGGTAAGTACTAAGAGGGGAGGGGTGAATCAGTACTTTAAAACACTTTTAAACTTTCCTTGACTTCCTTCACATTCATTTATTGTTTACTTATCATTTTCATGCATCACATGAAAATAAATAATCATATGATAATTATCACATAACACAATTATTTTGGTATCGCAAAAATCCTTGTTAGAGGATAAAAAATGCATTGGGGATGACACCCACAATATTTCACTACTATACAAATAAACTTACTCAGTTAAAGCTACAATGCTTATCTATTTTTGATATCTTACCCTATTAAAGGTATTAACTTGATTAAGAGTTCTAAAACTGCTAAGTCTACTTTGTTAAGATATTTCACAACTTTAATCTAACAATTGTACCTAGTTAAAGGATTTACAATTAAGATCTATTAGGATCTTCCCATTTAAGAGACTTATACAATTTTGATTACTCCTTAATCAGAAATTAAAAAAAAATCTGTCAAACTTGCATCAACAAATGCTATTCATAATCTATGTGTTCATCAATTCATTACCTCATACTATGTATCCATTACACTAATCAATTCAGTACTTGGTAGCTCAATTATGACTATTCCTTGATACTCTATTACTCGGTAGCTTCACTATTTATTCACCTTCTTCTCAGTTCTAAAATCTCCAATTTCTCTTCACATATACATATTCCACCTTAATAATCTTCATACTCTAATCTTCTTATATACAAAATTTAGGTTGTGCTAGATGTTATAGAATCTTCATTACAAGTAGTGCTAGAATTGAGTACACTTCTAATGCATATTTCATCCTTAATTATCATTTGCTAAAATCACCTTATAATCATGTGTAATCATTATATTTAAATCTTGAAAAAAAATTATACGATCTCCTCGAGATTGGTAAACCATTTTCTAATTGGTGTCTAGGTTCAATGTACATAGAAATCTTTTGGTGTCAGCTTGTTCTTATCGACAACATGTTTTATTTAACTCGCTAATTGATTTCTCTTCTTGACTAGGTGCTCAATAGAACTTGGTTCTTTGTGCTTGATTCTTCCTCACTCAGGGCTTAAACTTTCTTTCTCTTTACCAAAATTCCTTGTTTACTAATTCCTTTTACTAAATGCTTTCTCTATCTTATAGACTTATCTTTGTTTCCTTACCAAATGACTTTGAAAAACATAATGACTTCCTCATATCTAATGAAAACAAAATTATCTCTTAGGAGTCTCAATCTCCCCCTTTGTCATTTGTCTGGCATGTTTGTTAAAAACCTTCAAAATCTTCAAAGTCATAAAATAAAATTTTGTCCTAGTCTATTTCTCTTCCTCTGTAAAACTTATTACTCCCCTTGAAGTGATAATCTTGGTACATCTCCATACTATATACATAATCTTTTTTATATTCCCCATTTTATATCTATTAATCATATTCTAAAATTTGATATATATTCCCCCTTTTTTAACAAAAATGCCAAAAAATTTACTTACTTTGTAACCTATTTGGGGATCTTATAAAAAATGCCTTTATACTTATTTTTTGAATCCTTCAATGATGCCTTATATGTGTCCTTTAGTGTTTGAAACACTACTATCTTCTCACTGATATTAGTTGTAATATTAACCATACTATCCACAACATGTACATCTGGTCTTCTCACTAGGTCTTTATCTTTTTGTATTTGCTTGTGCACTAATTCAGTTTTTCATCAAAAACTTGTTTGGAGTTCTAAGAGATCCATCTTGATCTAGTTCATCTCCTTTCTCAATTGAAATTTCACTCCCATCAAGTGCTTAAGCTTCTCATAATATTCAGTTATTATTTTTGGTTTGTTGGAAATCTTTGATAATAGCTTAGTGAGCTCTTTTTCCAAATTTTCATCCTTTTCCTTTGTTTCCATTATAAAATTTGATAATAAATAAATCTTTTGGAATATACGAAGAATGCATTTCATCTCTTTTTCTAATGCATTGATTAACTTGGAGAGAGTTACCTTGTCCAATGCTACTAATTGAAGAACTTCTTCAATCACCTTGGTCTCCATATCTTTCTTATGAACCTTCATCAGATATATAGTTGTGTCAGTTCCAATCTGGTTGATTTGACTGACAAGTTATTTTAACTAACTATATATATCTTCCTTCTCATTGATTGTTTCCTCTGGAAAAATATCATTTAAATTTCTCTTAATCTTTTCCAACATAACAGTTTTATACTTTTTAGATATAAGCTTGTCTTGTGCAAGTTTCCTCTTCAAAAAGTCCCCAAACTTAGAGAGTTCTTTAGGGCTCATGGCAGTATAGTCAACCTTTAGTATAGCTATAACCTCATTTATATCTACCTCTTTTTCTACTTTTCTTTTCTTAGACTTTCCCTTTGAACTTCATGCTTTCTTTGCATCTTATTGGGTTGAATTATTTGTCAAGTATGAGGATGTGTGCTTTGACACATCACATAGGTGGGTTATCTTTAAAATGTTTATATATATGGTCATTTACTCTAATTGTCAAAAAACTAGAATAGTTCTGCTCGGTGGCCCCTTTCCTAACATTATCACAACTTACACAATAACATAATATCATTTCCTACTAGCCATTCTGCTATTTCATTTCTAATAGGGATAGATTATAAGCATGACACTTCCTCCTAATCAATAGTTCTATTTTTTTTAAATAACTCCCTCCTACACCATACGTTTGGTCTTCTCTATGTCACCATATGTCCTAAGTTTGGGTTATGTATAAACCTTAAGTTAGGTGGCTTGAACTTTTTGATGAAAATTTAGAGTTGTAATACTGACTATTGTAGAAAATATATACACCTATATAACCTTTCATGAAAATCTCTAGGAGCTTCCTTGTCTCATTAAACTACATTTTTTAGCTTGTAGATCATATCTGCATTACCTAAAAACTAAATTCCACCTAGTCTCTCAATTTAAACTGCATCTATCTTTCCATTTGAAAATGTAGGCTTAAACATATAACTTATATACTTTGTAATTATTGTATGCAGTAAAAGAAATACAGTTACTTATAGCTTCCATGCTAGTTAATAGAACAAATATTTTATGAAAATATATACCCTCAACTTTTGTATATCCTTTACATAAAAATCTTTCCTTCTTATTGGTGACTTTGTCATCTTCATTTATCTTATTGTTAAACAACCACTTAGTTCCAATTACATTCTTTTCTACTAGTCTAGGTACTAGTTCATGTTTGGTTTTCCTCTATCTGATCAAACTCTTCATTGATTGTTGTCATTTAATTATCATATTTTCTTCCCTTTACATAAGTCTTTATTTATACCTTAGACATAAAATTAGAGTTTATTTTTTCACTCATCTTAGCCAATCTTCTCCTTATCAAAACACCTTTGGCATTATCTACAATGATTTGATCTATAGAATGATGTCTTTGCACATACTTATATAGGGTCTTTAGTCTTGTTCACGATCCTTTTCTTCTTCATATAATCCTCCTTTTTCTTCCAAAGAATCATTTCTTCTATATGAGTAGAACATATATATTTAATATTAAACTTAGGATTTAGAACAATATAATTCCATTCCTCACTAACTTGGACATTTGTGCTCTCCACATTCTTCTTCAACTTCATGTTATAGAATTGTTAGTCCTTTCTCTTTTAAGAATATTTCAAGAATAATCCTTCATTTGATCTTGCATAAAAAATTCCTAGATTATCCTCATCTCTTCTAATGTAGCATTTCCTTCTAAAGATTCTAAAGTACTTGATAATTGGTACCTTTCAAAACCATAAATAATAAGGTATCTTATAATTATTTACTCTCACCTTTACTCTACTAATAAGATAAACAAACTTATGAAAAACATCTCTCTAGCACTTGTCATGCAAGTTAGAATCTTTCAATGTTGTTGTAGCCATCTCAAATATAGTTCTATTCTTTCTTTCGACAACTCTATTTTCTTATGGACTCCTAGGACTCAAGTGGGAGTAGATAATTTAATTCTAATTCCTTATTCTTAAAAAAAAAATATCAAACTCAAATGATGTGAACTCATGACCTCTATTATACTCAAAAAACTTGATCATATCATCTAATTGATTCTCTTCTAAATGTTAAAATGTTTTTAATATATCAATGTCTTCTAATTTTTCTCTCAAGAATGTGGCCCATATCATTCAATGATATTCATGAACAAGTAAAAAACAATACCTTTCATCATTTAATCATCATGTTCTTGTAGATATATATGTCTAAGATCCAAAGGTTTTGTAGTCAAGTATTCCCTATTCTTTGAAGTAGTTCCTTGTTTTCTTTCTTATCTAACATTCTCAATATATAGTGTTAGTAGGCCTGATAATTTTAGGTAGATCTCTTACCACCTTAGAAGAAGTGATCCCCATCATATTGAAAAAATTAATGTGCCCCATCTTTTTTACCACAAGTAGAATCCAATACTCTATTCTAAAAAAAAATGTCTTCCCTTATTTTCCTTTAGATGGTAGATATTTCTATTTTTTTCTAATATCTTATGTATTAATTTTATAGAACCTTTATTGATCTCACATTGAATCCATCAAAGATAAGATAATAACCATTAGAACACATCTGACTTCCACTTAATTGATTTTTCTTATCTCCTAACACAAAATGACATGACCAATCTTGTCCTTAATATTAGTACATATACCTCCCTTACCTCATAGAAATGCATCCTTCACCAAAACTAAGATAGATCTTTTTTCATACTTCTTAGGCTCAAGAAATGTTCTTATGTCATGAATCATAGGATTTGAATAGATAGAATACATTATCCATGGTCTATATTCCTCTGTTGCATGTAGAAAAATCTTCACAATAGTTGATCTTTTATTATTTTTTGCAACACTCTTTCTTCAAAGTTTGTTACTACAATTCTCTTTAATGGCAAAAAATACTATATCATCATTTGAATCATTTTCATCTTGATCTCCTTATGAATGAGTCTCTATTGAAAAAATCTTCTCCTTACCCTTGTGTCTATTATCTTTCCTTGTATATGTATTATTTCTACTATAACTATACTTTATCTCATCATCATTAGGCTTCTCAAAGTTATCTTCCTTAAAAGGATATTTAACAAAAAAATTACCTATTCTTCCATGATTAAAACACTTAAGGGGTATCTTATGTTTATAATTTTCAGATCCTTTCTTTAGTCTTCTCACAAATTCTTCTTCTTCTTCTTTATGAATATCATAACTTATCTCAATCCCAACAAGGTACATTGTACATTGACTTCAAAGTTGATAAGGATAAGAACAAGAAGAAGGTCTATGGCCTTTACAAGAGGACTACAACCCACCTAAAAAGGAAAGTGGATTCTTTGCCTAATAAAATCTAGGACTTAAAGAAGGTGGCCCAGGACATGTGCAACCTTGAAGATAATGCAAGATGAAATAGGATACTTGTGCATATGCTATGTTGTAAGGTGGCTCCTCTATTGTTAAGATAGTACATAGTGAGCCACCATAAATGTAATTTTCTATGAAAGCTGTTATGAACACACTCGGTTGTAAGGTGGTATCATTGTGGTGAATTAAGCCTATAGTGATCCACCAATTTTGGTTTTTTTCATGATGGGCTCATGAACGAAGTTTTTTTTCCCTTGGTTCTTTTCTCTAAGAGCCCCTTATTTTAGAACCAGGTTTGTAAAAATATTAAAAAATAATATATTAAGTGGTAATACCACCTTTTTTAAAAAAAACAACAAATACTTCAAAGTCTTTAAGTTATTTTAGTTTATGTTTTATTCAAATGGCATTTTGCTAGTATTTTTGTGGTTTTGGCTATTGTTCTTATGAATTTATTCTATTATGCAACCTTTATGCTCTATGAACTCTACTTTGTTTATTTTTTCTAGCTTGTAACTCTGTGGTTTCAGGTCCCTATAAAACATATTTTTTTCTTAATCAAAAACTTATCTCAAGTACATATACAATCTTCTTTGTAACTTTTAATTTTGGTTTCTTCTTTTCATGCTAATAATATTTAAGGTTAATGATCTTACAAGAAGAAACAACCCCATAGAGATGATTCATTGTATATTTTTCCATATCTCAACTCTTCTAAATGGTATAAAACATGGATTTTTAGGTTCTAGTTATAGTTTTTATCACTTTCCATACAAAATAATTTTCTTCTATAGTTCCACCAATACCTCTAATTTTACATACACCCTCATTCACCTGAAGTAGGTAACCTTTAATATTTTATAATAAACAACACTTAGGATATCTTTATAATTTAGGTTTTTCAATTTTATTTTATTCATCTTCTTTTCATCTTCATATACTTTACAACTTTTCCCAAACTTTATTTATAGTCTTTTTAGGACATTACATTCATCAACTCCAAATTAATCAACTCACTAATAATTTCATTTCTATATTTCAACTTATTCTCAGGCATCTTGATTTTATTCTATGCATAAGGGGCACCAATTAGAGGATTGTATGGTTTGTGAATAATATCCAAAACACCAAAAGGAGTAGAATCAGAATATGATCACATCCTTCTAAATGACATTTTTTTTTTCCATCAAACATAAATACTTTATGACCATTTTCATATGCTATCTCAAATCTTCCTCAACTTGTAAATCTTATTCTAGATGAACTAAGATCTAATATTAATTGTTCAATACACCTTAAGATTGAGAAAGAAGGGTAAATTGGTCTTAACCCAAATCTTATACTTTATCTATCAAAAAAAAATTTAAGCTATCTTAATCCATCTATCCATCAATGAAATATATTGTAATGACAATAAAACCACATGGAAACCATATTTTACATGGAAAAACCAATGTGGAAAAAGCCATCATTATAGCTATACTCACTATGTGAATAATAGATTACAAATATTTAGGCCATAGGCCAAGGAGCTACCTTCTCTTGAATATGACTTGTAATACAAGTCACAGAACCTCTGAGAAAGATATAAAGGACTTTAAAAACTAAGACATAGGATCCCATGGTGAGATATTGGTCTATATAATATATTAAAAGATTAACTACTTTCTAATAGAGGATTTGATGAAATGAAAATATCTAGTATATCCTAATTGAATGCAACAAAAAATATTTTAAATTAGGATAATTTGTATGTCTACTCTTATACATTCACATCACAATAATTTGTCAATAAATATATACAATATCCAAGTCAATTCATGATCATATCAAACATATATATGCAAATATATACCAAATTTCTCATCCAAAGGAATAACTAGATCAACTAAGGTAAATAAAAATGTTATTTACAAAATATTAGCAACCCCAAACACTTACAGTTAATGTGGTCCACTTCCTAATGATAAATAGGATCCAAATACATCATAAAATGTCTTCTAAAAATAAATTGATCAAAGAAAATGTAACACAAAATCCACCAAAATTGGCACCAAATATAATTTTGATGCAGGAGCATCTTGGGTCTTGGCATAATCTTGCATCAAACAAAACTATTTCTCATTTTCTGTACCTATATGTTGTTTGCATTATAATCATTGTAGTTGTTGGTTTCATGTTATGAAAATCTAAAAAAATGTTGAGAACATATTTTGGAACCTTCTCCTATGATCAGATAAGGATTGGATGGATCATGTCAAAGTTAGAGTTGTTTTACCTTGCGATTGGAGCTGTATTTTCTATTTTCTGCATGTTGATTGTGTGTTGTGTAGCCATTGATATTTAATGAATCAGCCTTTGTGATCTTAGGTTCTTAAAGAGGACCTAAAATACTATCTTCACCTAAGACTACAAATCTTAATTCATTATGAGTTGGGAGTTATCACCATTTTCATCGAGTATCTATTTTCAGCTAGTTTCACACAAAACGTGGAGCTTTTCATCTTGTGCAGTTCTATATGATGAAATGGGATCTTTCTAAGTTAGGAATATGTCCTTGGGTCATGTATGCACCTAAATGTAACCTCACATTGAGTTTTTTTAATTCTTTATTTAGTTTTGGTTTACTCTTCCAGGTCAGACATATCATGTAATTAAATGCTTGACTAGTCGACTTATGGCTTAGGTGGCTATGTAAGGAGTCTAGGTTGATGTAGAAGAGTAGGAGGGACATCATTATCAAGATATATCATTGATACAAAGATAGGATTCAATTTGAGATTTTGGTTTCATAATTTCTTTGTATAGGGCCATAACCCGGAAGGCCTCATAGTCGAGCATGTTGCTGATTTAATTTAATCACACTAGTTCGGTTGCTAGTTGCCTTGCCTCATATGCATTGTGTTCTCATTATTCATGTGAATTATATATTACTTATGTGTGTAACTCTGAAGTAGGGCTTGTTGGTTGATTCAAGTTGAGTCAAATCTACTTGAATCTACATTGCCCCTACATTAGGTGGTATCAAAGTGAAGTTCTTTCTTGTGGATTGGATCGTGGAGAACCTTATTGGATTGGTTGTAGGGTGGAGGATCTAAGATATGACCTATAACTTGTTTTAGGTTATTATATTTCTCAAACCTGATTGTCAAGATGGTTCATGGTAGAGGAAATGATAATTCTATCATGGATATGTTGAGGTAGATTACAACTAGGTTTGAAGCTGCAGAGACAACCTAGAGAAGAGGCATGCATCTTGAAGATGTTAGTGATGAAGAAGAGGAAGAACCTAATCCTGAACCTAAAGTTAAGTAGGATGAGGAAAGACTCTTGAGAGTTTTGTCTAAGGCTAACTCTAGACCTGTGGCTGAAGTTTCTTTATATGATGGAAGAATTGAGACTAATGCACTTTTGGATTGGATCTCTGAGATGGATAACTACTTTGAGTATGAAGGTACTCCTAATAATAAGGGTAAGATAGCAGTCACAAAGTTGAAAGGTCATGCATCTCTTTGGTGGGATCATTTGCAAACTAAGAGACATAATAAATGAAAAGAAAAGATCAAGACATCGATGAAAATGCTTGGAAAGATGAAGAATAAGTTTATTCTAGCTAACTATTGAGTTAGTTTGATGAGAAAAATGCAAAATTTGAGACAAAAGGACATGAGTGTGAAAAACTATACTGAGTAATTTTACAAATTGGATATTAGATATGGACATATCGATGATGAATTTGAGAAAGTGGCTAGATATTTGAATGTCCTGAGGATATTGATTCAAGATTAGATCAATTATGTTAAAATAGATAGTATCGAAGAAGCATACCAATTTTATTTGAAGACAAAATATCGATTAACAAAAAGACATGATCAAAGATAGAGAGGAAGAGATGGCAGATTTCAGAGAACTAGAGGCAAATCTTATGGATAAATTAGCAGATATGACAATATAGTACAAGATAAACGATGGAAAGATGAACCTACTGGTAGAAGAGGTAATTACTCTAGACGTAGCTATATTGATTACTCTAGGAATAACAATAGAGGGAAAAGACAAGAAAAATCTTGGTTTAGAGGTACTTGTTACAAATGTGGTTAAGAAGGACATAGAGATTTTGAATGTACTAACTTTGGAAAGAAGACTGGAGGTAATGGCAGAAATAATTTGGCTTGTGAGGAAGTTGAGGAATTGTCTAATGAACCTAAGTATGGTGAAAATTTGATGCTAAGAAGGATCTTGTGGAATGAAGAAGTTGATGAGTAACCTATTTTGAGGAATAAATTATTCAAAACTAGATGTAAGATCACTGACAAATATTTTAAGGTAATCATTGATAATCGAAGTTTAGATAATTTGGCATCCAAAGAGTTGGTTAACAAGTTTCAATTGTGATTAATGCACTCTACAAATTCCCACCCAAGCTCCATTTTCAAACTATAGGCTTCAATGCCCATATCTCCTGGGGGAGAATCTTCCCCCCTGGTAGGCCCCCCTGCTTGTCCCGATGGACACCATGCTAGTCCCATGAATACCTCTATCATGGACCCAATGAATGAGTCAATAGTGAGTATCCAAAAGGTGTCCTCTTCTCCCGATGCCCCTTCATCCCCCCCAAAATCTAGCTAGAAAGGGGCCCTTTTTGGTGAAGCCCAACAATCTCTAGAGGCACTCCTAGTGGACTTCATTCAGACTGAGGAAGGTGCCGAAATTTTTCTCCTAGATTATGTGGTGAATACAATGATGGTAGATTTCTAGTTGGCTTTAGTAGGCCAATTCTTTAACTTTCTACCTACCATTGAATTGGTTAGAAAATGGGTGTCTACCCAGTGGAAGATTAAAGGATTTGTCCTTGTTTCAAGTATGTCAGGTGGGATTTTCCTGTTTAAGTTCACCACTCTAGAGGACCTAGATTTTGTACTATCAGGGTCATGGATCTATGGAAAGCACTTCTTGGCCCTAGAAAAATGGAAACCTGGGTTCAACCTGGTGATGGAACTAACCAGAATGGCCCTAGTTTGGGTTTGACTCACTAGTCTCCCATTAGAATATTGGGATTAGCAAGTGTTCTGATGGTTAGGGGGATCCTTTCACATGTTTATCACTATAGACTAGGTAACCTGGTCTAAATCTAGGTAGGTGTTCACTAGGTTCTATGTGAATGTCACCCTGAACAAAACCCTACCTAACTTTGTCATTTTGAAATCCAAACTAGGCAGATGGACCCAAGCACTGGTGTATGAAAATGCTAGTCTCTTCTTCTAGAAATGTGATATCAGAGGTCATTCTAGTGATACTTGTAAGGCCTCCCAGCTAGGAACCAAAAAAGGGAATAAGGATAGAGGAACCGTTGAGGTTCCACCCTTGACAGAAGGAAAGGAAAAGAAGACTTTCCCACCCCCAGTGGATGATGTGATGGAAAACCCAGAAGGTGCAAACCAAGTGTTAGAAGAAGGCAAGATAGTTTCCCCTTTAGAGAATGAAGTGGTGCACTTTGAACTCAATTCTCTGAAACTTCTACCAACAGAGGATCCAAAACCCCTGCCAATGGAGCCATTGGAGAACCCCCAGGTGGCCTCCTCGAAGATGAGTGAGATTAGCCATATTGTGTTGGAACAACCTTCCATTATGGTTACTCTTGAGCTACAATCCCCCAAATCTGATTCAAAACCTCCCCCACAGCTGGAGAAAAAGAACTACCCTTCCTCTTCCAACTCTCTCGATGCAGACTTATGTGTGGAGGAAGATGACGAGGAATGGAAAACACAAAGAAAGAAAACCAAGCCCAAGAAGGCTGACATGGGGTTGGAGACACCTAAATGAAGGCCATCAAATTGCATTGGGAGATCAAGAGGGACTACAAGGGATGTTGCAACGGGTAGGTAGCAAACCCTAGAAAGAAGCTTTAAAAGTAAGAAATGATTTGTGATATTGCTATCAGGATTCAACTGTGTAGTTTTATAGGTCAAATTCATTGGCCCATGATTCATGAGTAGTGGTTCAACATGAACCCATCTCTCATGAGAATGAATGGAACACTTAGCACTCATTGGATCTAGGTGATGCTCATGAACCCAGTGCTTCACCTCTGTGAGCATCACCTAGATCCAATGAGTGTTAAGTGTTCCATTCATTCTCATTAGAGATGGGTTCATGTTGAACCACTACTCATGAATCATGGGTCAATGTGTTTGACTCAAAAAACTACACAGTTGAATCCTAATAGCAATATCACAATTTGACTTGCTGTGGAAAATATCTCCTACTTATCAAGAAATGATTTGTCTTTCTTGGAATGTTACAGGTTTAAACAACTCCCTTAAGAAAAGTGATGTTAAACATTACATTTTTCAATCATAAGTTGGATATTCTACTCATCCAAGAAGTTAAGATGACTGCCAGTAATTTTGTTACCCTGGCTTCCAATCTTTGGATAGGAGCTGCATTTCTTTACTCTAAAGACTCTCAGCCTTTTGAGGGCATTGCTATGCTTTGGAACCCCAATACTATCACTGGCCATCAGCTCACCTCCTCTTTGAACTTCCTTGCTGTTACTTTTAGGAAGAAAGGGCTCAAGTGGCTCCTACTCAATGTTTATTCCCCTAATACTCGATCTAGCAAGGCTTCCCTTCGGAATGACCTATCTTTTTGGATAGACTAGGACACTTCTGCTAATTACTTATTGGCTGGAAACTTCAACACCCCTCTTTACCCCTTAGAAAAATGCAGTGGATTAATGGATTACTCTAATAGTATGGGGGACCTAGTGGATTTTATCTACTTCACTAGCCTTCTCGACATTGCTCTAAAAGGAAACCCCTTCACTTGGACCAATAATAGGAAAGGATCCCATCTCATCCAAGTGGGGCTTGACCGTTTCCTTGCCACCTCTTCGTGGGACCTCTGGTTGACCTCCACCTTCTCTTCCCTACCAAAAACTAATTTTGATCATAACCCCCTCCTTCTCTATTGGTGTGCCTCACCTATATTTGGCCCATCCCCCTTCAAATTCAAAATTATGTGGTGGTCTCACCCCTCCTTCAGTACTCAAGTAAAATCCTGGTGGGCCACTAACATCAAAGGCACTTCCATGTTTAGGATTGCCCAGAAATTGGAAATCATTAGAAGAGAGGTCAAGGGCTAGAGTAAACATAACTCTAGTGAGTTCCATAAAGAGAAAAAGGAGTTGACTAAAACTTTGGAGTCCCTCCAGGCCCAGTTGGCGACAGGAAGCCCCCCACCCTAGATACAGGTAGAAGAGGAATCATCTCAACACAAATGGCAGGAAACTCTGAAAAGAGGAAATCTATTGGAAGAAATGATCCAAAATACAATGGCCTGCTGAAGGGGATAGAAAAACAGGCTTCTTCCATAGGTTTTCCAATAATCACAAAAGAATAAACACCATCAATGATATTAGGAATGAGGGAGAGAATGAAGCTATGAATAAGGACAAAATCAATCAGGTTGCGACAAACTATTTTAAGGGATTATTTTTGAATGAGGGACAAATGTACCAAGTCAGCACCCAAAATCAACTCCTAGACCACATCCAAAGTGCTATAACTCACAGTGATAATGACTAGCTCACAAAACTATTGGAAATATAGATGGAGTAACTGAGAGGGGGGGTGAATCAGTTAACCAAAAAAAATATTACCACAGATCCCTTAGATGTCTTATTAAATCATTTTCTACTGTTACTTAGTAAACATACAGAGAAATGTTGAAACTTGGTTATTGTAGTGAGTATTAATTATAACTGTTCTTAGGCATTCATCAATGATTAACATGCATGCATAAAGAAAATAGCATGAACACAAGAGACACCAGATTTAACGTGGAAACCCAATATGGGAAAAACCACCAATGTAACTAGTTACTATTTTTCACTCTTCTGAAGTGAGCCCTGTTAGGACCCAACCTGATTAAAGGTTACAAAACACACTATTAGGTGTGACCTTGTTAGAGGATTTAATCACCCTATTAGGAGTCACCTTGTAAGAGGTCTTTGAAATAATTCAATAGAACTGTCACCTTGTTAGAGGATTTACAAAATGGTTGTTAAACCAACTCTGTTAAGAGATTTTGAAATCACTGCTACAATGGTAAGAAAGTAACAATGAAGTGACCTGAATAATGATCCAACTGAATTGCTGATTATAGATATTTGTTCTGCTTCACTAGATCCTTCCTGATCAAATATATCTTTGCTACTCCTCAAGGATATCTAACCATCCTTCAAAATTCGCACACACCTTCCTTCAAAATGATTTGCATGTTCACTCACAAGCTTCCACACTTTTCACTCTACACTTTTCACACTTTAATTCACCACTTGACCTTGTATATATATACCATTCAGATTGTCAAGTCAGCACTAATAATCATTACAAACATTAACACTCATTACAACAGTCGACTGGAATAAACAAACTTTATTTCTCAAATTAACAAAATCCTTTATTGGGCCGACCTTGCTTGGTAAATACTAATCCTGAAAAAGATTTCCTTCGGTGACCAAGTGAACTCAGTAAACACTACAAATTCTGCAACATCCTTTGGAGACTGAGTGAACTCAGTAAACACTAACTTTCTTTTGATAACCATGGAAGCTCGGTTGACACAATTTTCAGCCATACTTTCTTTTGAAGCCTGAAAGATCTTGATAGACACTAAAAACCGCCTGTTGATCGATAGAGCTCGGTAGACACTAGGAACTGCTTTGCTGACTGACTAAGCATGATAATTGATATGACATTTGTGTGACATCAAAGACAACACACAATTAATCCAGCAATCTCCTTCAAACAATTTTATCCAACAATCTCCCTCTTTGGCATTGATGGCAACACAACATGTCATAGCACAATGAAATTTCATAGAAAACATAGAGTAAGGAACATATCCCTAGCTTCATTCTAATTCTCATCTATGAGAACTCCCTCTCTCTAATTGAAAACTCTCCTTCTTAACTTCTCAAACTCTCTAAGAAAACTCTCCCTCTTATAACTCTTAAGAAATTTCTTGAAATATGACAACAAACTCTCCCTCTTTGACAACACATGCCAAAGACAATACACACACTTCTGGTGAATACCAATGTACCTTAAGTACTAATTCATATGTAATGATTCCTTGACTAAGCTGCATCAACTGATTGATCTTCAATATGCTCTAGTTGATGCATCACTAAAAATTTATTTAGTGAGCCTCAGATAGGGGAATGAACCCTAACTTACCTCTTAGATACAAGAATGCATCCTTAGGTAGTGGCTTGGTGAATATATCTACAATCTGTTCTTTTGTATGAATATATTCCAATCTGATTTCCTTGTCCTACACCAATTCTCTGACAAAGTGATATTTTATAGCAATGTGCTTGGTTTTGGAATGCATAACTGGATTCTTTGAAATATTTATTGCTCTTGTATTATCACAAAATATAACAACTAGTTCTTTGATCTCAACCTTCATGCCTTCCAATAACTATTTAAACCAAACAATATTAGAGAAGTTTACTACTATAGCAACATATTCTTCTTCTACTATGAATTGCAATGTGCGATTCTTCTTTTTATTGGTCCAAGATGCCAACCTCTTGCCAAGAAAGAATGCTCCACCACTTGTACTCTTTCTTTCATCAATGTTTCCTACCCAATCAACATCAGTAAACACTTTTAAGTTCAGATTGCCTCCAAATTTATACCACAAGCCATAATCTTCAGTTCGTTTCAAGTATCTCAAGATTCTTTTGATTGCCATCATATGATTTTCTCTAGGTTTTGCTGAGAATCTTGCTACTATACCAACTACTAAGGCAATATCAAGCCTTGTATGAACTACATACTATAATTTTCCAATCATTGATCTATATAAGCTTTGATCTACTTCTTTTTAATCATCATCTTTGGTAAGCTTTAGTCTAGTACACATGGGGGTACCAACTGGTTTTGCATCTTCCATACCAAACTTCTTAAGTATTTCCTTTATGTATTTAGACTGAGTAATGTAGATACCATTCTTGCTTTGCTGAATTTGAAGACCAACAAAGAACTTTATTTGACCAAACATAGACATTTCAAATTCTTTGTTCATTTGCTCTAAAAATTCTTTGCACTGATCATCATTACTTGTAAACATAGTATCATCCACAAATATTTCTGCCAAAACAATTCTGTTATCTGGTCCTTCCTTGATGTACAAAATAATGTTATCATTAGCTCTTTTGAAACCAATCTGGATAAGTTAGTTATGTAATCTTTCATACCATGCTCTAGGGGCTTGTTTTAGACCATACAATGCTTTGTGTAACTTCCAGACCATATTCCTTTTGTTTGGATCAACAAAACCTTCAGGTCACTCAATGTAGACTTCTTCATCAAGAATACCATTGAGAAATATAGATTGTACATCCATTTGATATACCTTAAATTCTTTATGTGTTTCATATGCAAGTAGAGTTCTTACACCTTCTAATCTTGCAATAGGAGAAAAAGTCTCTCCATAATCTATACCTTCTTCTTGAGAATATCCTTTACACACCAATCTAGCTTTGTTTCTTGATACTTCACCATCTTCATTCAACTTATTTCTGAATACCCATTTTGTTCCAATTACATTTTTATCTTTAGGCCTAGGTACAAGAGTCCATGTTTTGTTCTCCTTGTTGCCCAAAATTTCTCTATCATTCCCTTTTTGGTTGCATCCTGTTTGTTCCAAGAAATGCTCAAGTGTCAAAAACCCTGTATGTTTTCTGTCTTTTAGTGTCGAAAGTCCAGTGTGTTTTCTACCTTTTGGCCCGAAAACCCAGTGTGTTTTTGACCTTCTCTCTGAAGGCTCAGGATGTTTTTGACTTTCGGTCCAAAAAATTCTCTATGTTTTCAACCTCCAATTTGAAAACCCTCTATGTTTTTGACCACTTATGCACTTTACACTTCTTTGGCGTCAGCATTTTTCTAGGTGCGTAACTCTGAACAGGTGGGTCCCAGTTCCTCGTAGCCATGCAAGTGCAGTCAAGATCTGATGGCTATCACATAATCTCATGGAATCTTTCGAGCCCATGAGATCATGCGACAACAGTCAAATTAGAATCTCAGTGGGTCCGCATTTTTTGAGTGAGGTGGCATATTTTTTGAGGTGCACAACTTCGACCAGGTGGGTCCCTATTTTAATGTTACCGCGGGCTCATCCAAGCAGTCAACAAGTAATGGTTTCATGTTGGTCGCATGATCGCATGGGATCTTTCAATCACATGCACCCATGCGACTAACCGTCAACAGGTAATGGCTAAAATCTTACGGTTGGTCGCATGATCACATGCGGCCTCTTGACCACATGCAACCATGCAACAAGTAGTTAGTGGGGACTTTGGCAGTTGCTGGTGGGTCCTTGGGAGGTGATGTGTCTATTTCTTAGTGGTCGATGAAGGTTGCAGTGGGCCCGGTAGCATGTGGCCTCGTAGATTCAAAATCTACAATGGTCAAATCTTCGCATGGGATCTTCCAATCCCATGTGATCATGCGACCACCATTGGATTCTCTGCTATTTTTGGATGGGGTTTTCATGTGTCCAGCCCGTGTGAGTTTTCGGTTGGTCCATGTGGTTGACAGGTGACTACTTCTCATGGGCCTGAGGTGTCTTGTGTGACCAGATGGTGATTCAGCGAAGCTTGTCACATGATTGCATGAGGTTTTTTTAGCTCATGCGATCATGCGACTAGTGGTATTTTCAAGCAGTGTGGCCAGTTTTGCCAAGTTTTTTTTTCTAGGAGATGTTTGTGAGCGGTGAGTAGCTGAGAAATTGATGTTGCAGGACATGCACAGTTATGAGGGGATGATGAATAAGTTTGGGTGGCCATCAGGGGTCATTTCTTGTCTCTGCAGGGTACCAATCAGTGCATTCATGGCAAGGCCAATTTGTAGAGAGGTTGATGAATCCAAGTTGTTGTGTTTGCAGGCTACTTGCGGTACAAGGATGGGTCTTTTATCTGATCAGTTTTAATATTACAGGGATATCTTTTATGATCAGATTTGACTGCTAGGGTTGATTATTAAATTGTAAATCTTGTAATCCTGGTTAGTTTTTTTTAATTCCTTCTTGCGTGAAGAGGTGTATATAATTTCTTTTTTGGAGCCTTTAGGGATTAGAATTCAACAGTTGTAAAAAGAAATTTTATTTCTCATAGAGCAATTTGTGGCAATTTTCCTACCCTTTTAGCTTTCTACAATTGTAATTTTCTTTGATTGTTTAGACATTGCAAAGTATTTTGTGACATTTTGTTTGTCCTTATGCTTTCTTCTATGGATTATCTCTTATTGGATCAAAGTGTATGCATGTTTTCAATGATATCTTAGGTTTCCTGATTCCTCTTATTTTCTATAACTATGTGTGTTATTATGTTGATCTGATTTAGATGTTTTGTGGGTATGTTATAACCCCTAGTAGTGTAGTCTCAATCCTACACCAAGTTGCAGAAGTGAATGTTTGTTTCCAGGTCATAAGTGGTGTCTTCAGTTCAGGCCCTCTTATGAAATACTTATGCAAGCCTATTCAGTAAGTTGTGATCTCCTATACCTATTTCCTTCACTGGTTTCATCCCTCCATACTGAGATCCAAACCTTAGTTTTGGTGCATCACCTAGTAGGTAGTTTGCTTTTAGTCATTTCCTTTTCATGCACTCCTTCTAACCCTTTCCCCTCAAAAGATTTACTTTCATGTCTAAGAAGCAAACTAAGGTGACTGTCCAAGAGGAACCAGCCTAGAACCTGGAGGTCTCATCTCGGTTAGCAAAGGTCCCACAACCTTGAGATGATTCCCTTGTTATACTGGATTATCAAGACCATGAGAGCTTGAGAATAGAGGTGCAAATTTAGTGTATAACATTTTTGGCACACCTGGTGGGACCAAGCAATCATAGTTTTCATAGTTCTTGTTGGTTTCGATATGCATCCAACAAGTTGTAGACCTTTGAGAGGTCATTGTTTTGCATATCTGGCGACTCAAAGTTGACATCTACTAGTTTCAAGGAGATTTAGTACCTAGGATAGATTACCATCCTTCTTTTCATGATGGTATCCCTTCATTTCATGGAGGTCAGCTTTATCAAAATAGTGGTACTTCTGATTTCATGCAGAACTACCCAGTTGTAGCAATGAACCAACATGCACCTCATGCTTGCCCCCCACCCACCCAACTTCCAACATCATGGTAGCATCAATACACATACTAGAAACCTCAAGGGGAGATGCTTTCCCTAAAAGAGTATATTCATTGTGCCCAGATCCAACAACAACAAGCTTTGGCTCAGCAGGATCAAGGTTACAGGAGGTATTTGGTAGAACAATACAAAAGAAATGAGGCCATGCTTGCTGAGGGGCTAGAAGCACAAAAGAAACACTATGAGGAGGTGTTGGAAACACAAAGGGGGCATATGTGGACACAAGCAAAGGAGTAGTTTGATGCTAGATGGAAGCAGTGTGAAGAAATAGTTGTAGGACAGCAAAAAAGTCAAGCAACCCTTACAAGAAACTTGGCAACACTACACAAAGTTTACAAGGAAAACTTGATTAAGGTTAGTGCTGCTATAGATGAGAAAGAGGAAGATTTTCATAGAAAATTAGTAGCTCAGAGGGTTGCTTATGAGCAGTTGGAAATTCATAAGAATAATTTTGAAAAGGTGGTCCAAGACCAAAAGGTTTTGATGGAGGCCATGTTTGATAGAGGCAACAAATTTCAGATTGAGAAAGAAAAGGAACTAAGAGCTCATGAGGAGTTTCATGAGAGAGAGCTGCAGGATCTCAAACAAAATATTGGATCCCTGGCTTCTATAACTAAAACATATAAAAGAGGCTATCAAATGAAGGTTGAGAAATGCTCTCAACTCGAGGAAGAAAAGGAGATCATTGAGCAGAAGATAGCTGATCTAAGGGAGGCTCTCTCTAAATAGGTTAAGATAAATAAGTCCTCAACAAATCATGATTATGCTGATAGCAGTATACTTCGCCTACAAAAGAGTCTAGAAGAAGAAAAGGAAGATCAATTTTGGGACAAGATGGAGTACTTTTTCTTGCATCTTGATGACAAGCCCACACTTCCAGAGGACACCTACAATCTACAGGAGATAGTCATTTCTAGTCAGCATAAGAAGGAGATCAATCAGACTAAAGTAATTTCTTAGGGGCCTGAGTTTATCAAGGAGAGCTCTAGGTCCAGCATCTCTCATGGTTTCCCTATCAGAGGAGGTTATCAAAGGAGTACAAGTTGTGCCAGCATCCCAATATGTTTTTCCATCAGAAGTTGAGGCTGTGAATGAACTAGATCAGCTTGTTGTCCCCATTGGCCAAGTAAGTAAAGTCTCATCGCTGCTTGTTGTTTCTCCTCAGAATGATGGTGCCTACGATTAGCTTGACCAAGTGAGCAAAATCTATATCAGCTAGATCTTTGTCAAGTAGGTGATTCTACATTTCTCCTGTATTTATCTTTTAATAGCTTTCCAGGAACATGTGGATTATTGTAAGCTGAGAAGGAAGGGTAGCTACTTCAGCCTACCAGTGAATAGTTTTTTTTAACCAGGTCTCTACACTGGTTAGTTTTGGATAGGTTAGTTTTTCTTGCTTTCTTCCAGCTTTCTAGTTTAGTCTTTTCCTATTTTCTAAGAAGTGCTCAAGCATAGTTTTTTGCCCCTCTCCTTATCAGAAAGTTTTTTGTGTTCCTGAATTGACCCCATGCCCAATGGATATGTCAAGGCAACTGGTCTAAATGTCTAGCAGGCTGACATCCCGTAGAGGTCACCAAACTGTTGCCCAAAATTTCCCTATCATTCCCTTTTTGACCGCATCTTGTTTGTTCCAAGAAATACTCAAGTGTCAAAAACCCTCTATGTTTTCTGCCTTTTATTGTCAAAAGTCTAGTGTGTTTTCTACCTTTTGGCCTGAAAACCCAGTGTGTTTTTGACCTTCTCTCGGAAGGCTCAAGATGTTTTTGACTTTCAGTCCAAAAAATTCTCTCTATTTTCAACCTCTAGTTTGAAAACCCTCTGTGTTTTCGACCACTTCTGCACTTTACACTTCTCCGACGTTAGCATTTTTCTAGGTGCGCAACTTCGACCAAGTGGGTCCCAATTCCTCATAGCTATGCAAGTGTAGTGGAGATCTGATAGCTGTCACATAATCTCATGGAATCTTTTGAGCCCATGAGATCATGCGACAACGGTCAGATTAGAATCTCAGTGGGTCCGCATTTTTTGAGTGAGGTGGCATATTTTTCTAGGTGCACAACTCCAACTAGGTGGGTCCCATTTTTAATGTTACTATGGGATCATCCAAGCAGTCAGCAAGCAACAGTTTCATGTTGGTCGCATGATCACATGGGATCTTTCAATCCCATGTGCCCATGTGACTAACCATCAGCAGGTAATGAGTAGCATCTTGCGGTTGGTCGCATGATCGCATGCAGCCTCTTGACCACATGGGACCATGTGACAAGCGGTCAGCGGGGACTTCAGCAACTACTGGTGGGTCCTTGGGAGGTGATGTGTCCATTTCTTAGTGGTCAACAAAGGTTGTAGCAGGCCCAATAGCATGTGGCCCCGTAGATTCAAAATCTATGGTGGTCGCATGTTCGTATGGGATCTTCCAATCCCATGCGATCATACGACCACCATTGGATTCTCTGCTATTTTCGGATGGGGTTTTCATGTGTCCAACCCATGTGATTTTTTAGTTGGTCCACGTGGTTGATAGGTGACTACTTCTCACGGGCCCGAGGTGTCTTGTGTGACTGGATGGTGATTCAGTGAAGCTTGTCGCATGATCGCATGAGGTTTTTTTTAGCTCATGCGATCATGCGACCAGTGGTATTTTCAAGTAGTGCAGCAAGTTTTGGCGGGTTTTTTTTTCTAGGAGATGTTTGCGAGCAGCAAGTAGTTGAGAAATTGATATTGTAGGACATGCACAATTATGAGGGGATGATGAATAAGTTTGGGTGGCCATCAGGGGTCGTTTCTTGTCTCTACAGGGTACCAATGAATGCATTCATGGCAAGGCCAATTTGCAGAGAGGTTGATGAATCCAGGCTATTGTGTCTGCAAGCTGCTTGCGGTACAAGGATGGGTCTTTTATCTGATCAGTTTTAATGTTGTAGGGATATCTTTTATGATCAGATTTGACTACTAGGGTTGATTATTAAATTGTAAATCTTGTAATCCTGGTTAGTTTTTTTTAATTCCTGCCTACGTCTAGAGGTGTATATAATTTTTTTTTTGGAGCCTTTAGGGCTCAGAATTCAGCAGTTGTAAAAAGAAATTTTCTTTCTCAGAGAGCAATTTGTGGCAATTTTCCTACCCTTTTAGCTTTCTACAATTGTAATTTTCATTGATTGTTCAGATATTGCAAAGTATTTTGTGATATTTTCTTTGTCCTTATGCTTTCTTGTGTGGATTATCTCTTATTGGATCAAAGTGTATGCATGTTTTCAATGATATCTTAGGTTTCCTGATTCCTCTTATTTTCTATAACTATGCATGTTATTGTGTTGATCTGATTTAGATGTTTTGTGGGTATGCTATAACCTCCAGCAATCTTGTCTCAATCCTACACCAAGTTACAAAAGTGAATGTCTGTTTGTAGGTCATATGTGGTGTCTTCAGTTCAGGCCCTCTTATGAAATACTTATTGAAGCCTTTTCAATAAGTTGTAATCTCCTAGACCTATTTCTTTCATTGGTTTCATCCCTCCATACTGAGATCCAAACCCTAGTTTTGGTGCATCACCTAGTAGGTAGTTTGCTTTCAGTCATTTCCCTTTCATGCACTCCTTCTAACCCTTTCCCCTCAAAAGATTTACTTTCTTGTCTAAGAAGCAAACTAAGGTGACTATCCAAAAGGAACCAGTCTAGAACCTGGAGGTCTCATCTTGGTTAGGAAAGGTCCCACAACCTTGAGATGATTCCCTTGTTATATTGGATTATCAAGACCACGAGAGCTTGAGAATAGAGGCACAAATTTAGTGTATAACACTTCTCTATTTGTTTTATTTCTTCATTCATAGCCTCAATCCAAATTTTATTTTCCAATGCATCTTTGACATTTCTGGGTTCAAAATCAGCAAGTAAACATGTACCTTTTAGTTTACTTCTTGTCATAGTACCATCTAATTTGTTTCCAATAATCTGATCTGGTGTATGATGCCTCCTGACATACTTGGCCAATATAGGTTCCTTGCTTCTTGAATGAGTTACATTTTCATCTTCTTGAATTTCATTTTCAAGTTCTGGTTGCTCAGGCTTGGTAGATATTGGCTCGGTAGCTTCAGATTGAGACTCGAGTCCTTGTGAATCAGTTTGAACTTCTTCCTGTGACTCGGTTACTGTACTGGGCTTGGTAGATATAGTTTCCTTAATGATAGATGTGTCTGGTAATGTATCAGGTTCAATGTAAAAAAATCTCCTGAAATCCTCTGGTTCCCTTTTGCTTTCTTCTTCAGTCTTTTCTACAAACTCATCAACTTTCACATGTGCACTTTCTATGATTTTGTGAGTAGACAAATTCAAACATCTATATGCCTTACTTTTGTAGGAATATCCCAAAAATATTCCTTCATCACTTTTTACATCAAATTTTCCTTTTCTAGATTCTTTTGAGATGTAACACTTACTACCAAATACTTTCAAGTAACTTACATTGGGTTTATAGCCATACCATAACTCATGAGGAGTTTTGAATGTGTCTTTCCTCAACTATACTCGGTTCAAGGTATGAACTACAGTGCTGATAGCTTCCTTCAAGTATTTCATAGCAATGTTCTTTTCAATCATTAGAGTCCTTACACAATCCATGATAGATCTGTTCCTCCTTTCAACTATTCCATTCTGCTCAGGAGTTCTTGGGGCTGATACCTATCCTTTGATTCCTCTTTCAATGCAAAAATTATTGAATTCATGGGAGATGAATTCACCACCTCTATCTAATCTCAAGCACTTCATTCTTTTCCCTATTTCCTTTTCTACTTTTGCCAAATACTATTTAAATTTCTCAAATGCTTTTGACTTTTCTCTTAGATACATAACAGTCATCATTCTAGAGTAGTCATCAACAAAGAGAATAAAGAATTTTTCTCCAGTATAGCTCTCAATTCCAATAGGTCCACATAAATCAGTATGCATAATTTCCAAAATATCTTCAGACTAATAGTTTTTACTTTTAAAGCTAGTCTTTCCCTTTTTTCCAATTTGATAATTCTTGCATAGACCAACATCAGGTTTCTTCAAAGTAGGAATGCCTCTTACTTTCTTGATTTTTCTTATTTTCACCATGTTATCAAAATTTACATGACATAACCTTTTGTGCCATAACCAAGTTTCTTGAATTTGAGAAATAAAACATGAGCATTCACCAAGATCAAGATAAAACAAGTTACCTTTGGTTTGTTTTCCTGATCCAATCAGTTTTCCCTTGTCATCCAATAGTCTTACTTTGCCATGCATGAATTCAACCTTGAATCCAATGTTGATTAGCTATGCTACACTTAGAAGATTATGCTTTAGTCCTTCAACCCAATATGCATTATCACATATAAGTTCTTTGGTTAATGAGATTCATCCTCTTCCTTTTATGCAACAAGGTTCATTGTTTCCAAACCTTACATTACCACCATCATAGTATTCAAGGTGTTCAAACTT
The DNA here is from genome assembly GCA_027943335.1 of Chamaecyparis obtusa. Taxonomy (NCBI): domain Eukaryota; kingdom Viridiplantae; phylum Streptophyta; class Pinopsida; order Cupressales; family Cupressaceae; genus Chamaecyparis; species Chamaecyparis obtusa. Next base: position 171,263 of record BSBK01010761.1, on the reverse strand, counting down.
TGTTCTATCACCAGTCATATGATGTGAACATCCACTATCTATGATCCATGTATCATTTTTGCTTATATGAGAGATAAGTGCCATCTCATCTTCATCATCATCAGATTCATCTTTTACAGCAATGAAGACAATTTATGTTGGAAACAATTATCTGAAGGAAATTGCTACTCAATTTTGTATTGTCTCTGATGTCACACTATGTCATAGTCCGCAGCAATGAGTTCCTACCGAGCTCAGTCGGTCTGCCAGACAGGAATATTAGTGCTTACCGAGTCCACTCGGTTATCGAAGAAAAGCAGTGTCTACCGAGTTCACTCGGTTGCCAAAGAAAGATAGTGTTTACCGAGTTCAGTCGGTCATCGAAGAAAAGATAGTGTTTACCGAGTTCAGTCGGTCATCGAAGAAAAGTTAATGTTTACCGAGTTCAGTCGGTCATCGAAGAAAAGATAGTGCTTACCGAGTTCAGTCAGTTATCAAAGGTAAAGGATTGTCGGTGTTTACTGAGTTCCCTCGGTCACCGAAAGATTATAGAAAGTTATGGTCACCGAGCACTGTCGGCCCTTGAAGGACTTTTGCAAATAGAGTTTTCTTATTTCCGCCGACTGTTATACTAAATAATGTCGATTTGACAAATCCAAAATCATATAAATAAAAGGTCAAATGTGAAAAATAAATATACACAGCAGAAGATTTACAGAAGAAAAGAAGGAAAGGTATATGCGAATTTGTGAAGGATGTTCAGATATCCTTGAGGAGCACCAGAGTTTTATTCGATCACAAAGGATCAGACTTATGCAGAACAGAGATCTGTAATCAGCAAGACAGTTGCATTATTATACAGGTCACTTTTTCATTGTTACCTTCTTATCATTGTAACAGTGAATTCTAAATCTCTTAACCGAGTTGGTTTAACAACCATAATGTAAATCCTCTAACAAGGTGACAATTCCATTGAATTGTTTTCAAGACCTCTTACCAAGCCACTCCTTGCAGGGTGTTTTAAATCCTCTAACAAGGTCACACCTAACAGTGTGTTTTGTAACCTTTTACCGGGTTGGCTTCTAACCGGGCATCACTTTAGAAAAGTGAAAATCAGTATCTAGATACATTGGTGGTTTTTTCCATATTGGGTTTCCACGTTAAATCTTGTGTCTCTTGTGTTCTTAATTGCTTTCTCAATCATATACATGTGCTGATGAATACCTAAAGATAATATTGCTAATACTTTCGACATCTTCAAAGTTACTGCAATCTATTTACCGAGTGCTAAAAGAGATAACATTGTTAAGATATCCTAAGGGATCTGCAAAGAATTAATTGTGAAGTGTTTTTATGGTTGACTGATTCACCCCCCCCCTCTCAGTCACTTCATCCATATTCCATCAATTGGTATCAGAGCATTTGGTGCTTGCAGGAAGGGTTTCAAGGACCTAAGCTAAAGATCAGGATGTCTTACAAGAGGGAAATTCCAAAGCTCAACAGAGATAACTTTTCAGCATGGCAAGGTCTTATGCAACTTCATCTGGCTTCCATTGGTGATTCAGGATGCAAATACATTGATGAAGAATACACAATTCCTAATGGCGCATTAACTGTTGAAGACATTGCAGATAAAAAGACTCACAACACCATGATGATAGACATTGCATCTGCTCTCAGCTATGAAGAATTTGATGATATTAAAGACTGCACTACTGCATATGAAATGTGGGTGGCACTGAAGAAAATTTATGGTGGTGATGCAAATGTGAAAAGAGCCAAAGCAGAAAGCCTAAGAGGACAGTTTGACAAGATGAATATGAAGGAAGATGAAAACATTGCAAAATATGTTGAAAGAATCAAAGCAAGTGTAAGTGCAATTAGAGCTTCTGGAGGAACAATCTCAGATGAGATTGTTATAAGTAAGGTACTCAGAACACTGCTCCCTATCTATGCAATAAGAGTATCATCTATTCAAGAAAGAAGATGTGAAACAAACCACAATATAACTTTGGATGCTTTAGTTGGAAGATTGACAGCTTTTGAATTAGACAACTATGATAACTATGTTCCTAGTTCCAAAAATATTGAATCAGCATTTGAGGCCAAGGTTTCACTAAAGAAGAACAAGAAAATTAAAGAAGTTCAGTCAGAAAGTGAAGAAGAATCAGAAGAAAGTTCTGATAGTGATCTTGAAATTGTAGAAGCATTACTTGCAAAGAAGTACTCTAGAGGGAAAGGTAAATATAAAGGTAAAACTCCTTTAATCTATTTTTCATGTGAAGAAATTGGACATATTGCAGCTAGGTGCCCAAACAAGCAAGTTAAAGAAGAAAAGAGAAGTCACAAGTACTATGGCAAAAAGAATTTCAAATCATACAAGGATAAAGGTAAGAAATCATGTTTTATGGCTAAAGATTCTGATGATAGTGAAGAAGAAATTGTCTTTATTGCTATAAAAGATGAATCTGATGATGATGAAGATAAGATGGCACTTATTTCTCATATAAGCAAAGATGATAGATGGATAATAGACAGCGGATGTTCACACCACATGACTGGTGACAAAACAAAATTTGAATATCTAGAAGACTGTGATAGTGGCAATGTAAGATTTGGAAACAATGAACCTTGTTGTATAAAAGGAAAAGGAAGAATCTCTTTAACCAAAGAACTCATATGTGATAATGCTTATTGGGTTGAAGGACTAAAACATAATCTTTTAAGTGTAGCACAGCTAATCAACATTGGTTTCAAGGTTGAATTCATGAATGGTCAAGCAAGACTGCTAGATGGAAAAGGAAAACTCATTGGATCAGGCAAACAAACAAAAGGTAACTTATTTTATCTTGATCTCAGTGAATATTCATGCTTTATTGCTCAAATAGAAGAAAGTTGGCTATGGCACAAAAGGTTATGTCATGTGAATTTTGATAACATGATAAACATAAGCAAATTCAAGAAGGTTAGAGGCATTCCTACTTTGAAGAAACCTGACACTGGTCTATGTAAGAATTGTCAGATTGGCAAAATGAGTAAAACTAGTTTCAAGAGTAAGAACTATCAGTCTAAAGAAATTTTGGAAATTGTGCATACTGATTTATGTGGACCTATTGGAATACAAAGCTATACTGGAGATAAATTCTTTATTTTATTCTAGAATGATGACTGTTATGTATTTAAGAGAAAAATCAGAAGCATTTGAAAAGTTCAAATGGTACTTAGCAAGAGTAGAAAAAGAAACAGGGAAAAGATTGAAATGCTTAAGATCAGACAGAGGTGGTGAATTCATCTCCCATGATTTTAACAACTTCTGCATTGAAAGAGGAATCAAAAGATAGGTATCAGCTCCTATAACTCCTGAGCAGAATGGAATAGCAGAAAGAAGAAACAGATCTATTATGGATTGTGCAAGGACTCTAATGATAGAAAAGAACATCGCTATAAAGTACTGGAAGGAAGCTATCAGCACTACAGTTCATACCTTGAACCGAGTACAACTGAAGAAAGACACATTCAAAACTCCTTATGAATTATGGTATGGCTATAAACCTAATGTAAGTTACATGAAAATATTTGGTAGCAACTGTTATATCTTAAAAGAATCTAGAAGAAATAAATTTGATGTGAAAAGTGATGAAGGAATATTCCTAGGATATTCTAGCAAAAGCAAGGCATACAAATGTCTGAACTTATCTACTCACAAAGTCATAGAAAGTATACATGTAAAATTTGATGAGTTTGCAGAAAAGACTGAGGAAGAAAGCAAAAAGGAACCTGAGAACTACAGAAGATTCCTTTACATTGAACCTGAAACATTGGCAGACACAACTATAAGTAAGGAAACTATATCTACCGAGCTGAGCACAGTTACCGAGTCACAGGAAGAAGTTCAAACCGAGTCACAGGAAGAAATTCAGACTGAGTCTCTGTACTACCCCTCGCATCTTTCTTTTGCTGATACTATGTTTAGTTTGACACTGTTTTATCTTGGTTGATTAGATCAGACATATATTACATGTTATATTTATATTTTGGTGTGTGATTAAACAGTTATAGTTTGGATGTTAATTGTCATGTTGAACCTAAAACAAAACTTTATGTAATGGTTTAATCTAGTAATGATGGATTTTATATGATGTTTTAAATGCATGTATAAATTGAATTAATTAGATGATGATTATATTTGGTACTTACCCCATACCCGCATGTGTATGGTATCATGTTTGTTATCATATATGTTTTCTTTTCTATTGACATGCATGTATGGTAGAGGAGGAGGCGTAGTTACCTGCATTTAGTCGGGTCCACACGTCCTAGCCATCCCTACCATTGTCTGATAGTATGTTATATTTGCACATGTACATGCAATGGTTCTTATGCAGGTTGCAGGTACCGGGCATCGACTTCCCTGGCTTGACAGGATGAACGTGCCATTATTATGTCTCAATGGCGGAGAAGGGGAGTTAGCACTCAGGCCAATTCCCTAACATAACCTAACCATCCTAAAATCACGGATGAGACCTTACTTGACTCACCTAAATCGAATTCATCCTGGTAGAACGAATCCGATATATGTTTCCCGGTTGAGCATAATATTGTCTTAGGTTTTGTTTCATGTCGGTGTTGCATTTTGACCTTGTAGATCTCATGTATGATCTCTGATAGTCATTGAAATTATGTTGACACATTGGTAAATATTATGTTATTGGTATGTTATGACTTAATCAGATACATATGCTTACACTATGTCCCTTATGGTTATACTATTATTAATTGTATATACGTTAATTGTATATATATGATTATATATAAACACAGCTTACTATATAATATTGAAATATTGAGTGATATAACTTAAACCAAATGATAAATTGAAAATAAAAAGAAATTCTACAATTTTAAATTGTCTCATTTTAGGTAGTTGACTTGAATAGTAGGGGGGAAAATAATAAAATATTTCTTCCCTACTTTCCAAGCCAATTTAGAGGCAAAAGAGAGGGACTTGTCACCACTTTTTGATATGCAATTTTTGGAGAAGGAGAAGAGAGGAAGAAGAGGAGGATTGATTTTGTGGAGCACATTTGGATCACAGTTGAGAGGCTGGCTCCGTCAACCTGCTTTGAGAATCAAGTAGGTTTCGAATTCCCTTATCATGTTTCCATTCTAGTTTTAAGTTTTCCGTTAATGAGAGAGCATATTTACCTTCTTTAAATGTGAAGTGAGAAAACAAAACAATGAGAAATTTAGTTTACAATTGTGATATTTCATTGTTTCAAACTTATAAACCCTCTCAATTCAACCGTAGGAGAAACCAAATTGAAATGCAAGAGAGCTTGATGCTTCATAATCTCAATGGAAATCATTGTATTTAGATCCATTTACTTGCCATTTATTCATTTAATTGATTATATATAGATATATATATATATATATCTCATTCTGAAATTAAGAATCTAATATATTGTTTTAGAAAACAATTTGGAGGCAAAACACCATTTGCTTGGATAACAAAATCAATTAAGGTCCTTAAGAAAAGAAGCAAGCACAAAAAAAAACAAAAACTAAGTATTGAAACCAAAAATACACTTCCAGCTTGCTGGAAAATGTATGAGGAAAACCAATTCCCTTCAAAAAAAAAACACAGTCAATATTTTAATATTATTCCTACCAACTAGTATTTTATAATATGATTAAATGCATATTCAACTCTAAAATGAATAATGCATATTCAAACTTTAAATTAAATAAGTTGTATATTCAATTCAATGCAACTCTCATTCAAACTTGGCGTGGGACCCACTTCCAATTTGGAGGACAAACCCTTTTTGAAAATAGATAAATGTATATGTAATTAAATCTTCTTTGGGGGCTAAGCCCACTCCCCAACGCCACATGTCAATCTCCTACTTCTTCCCACACCTAACATGTACTTGACATGTCTCCTCACCCTTTCCCCAATGGCTTTGGGCATATTTTTAAATTGTTTTGGGCCCATTCTCCAAGTCTGGCGCCCCTCCATCCACTTGCATTTACCTTGGACTTTGAACAAGTACTCCCCACTCCTTTCCCATGTCATATCATAAAAGGGTAATTTCATTAAATTGTTTTGTGTTTAATTTCAAAGTATGGGCAAGGCTACGTGGGTTTTGATGAAGACATAAAGGGAAGGCATTAAGTGAAGGGGCTTTGATGATGTGTCAGCCCCAAGTACACACTTGACCCAATAAAAAGGTTTGAAAACTTTATGCAAGACAAGACCTCCTTTCACATGTGCTAGTTTAGGGAAAGTATTTAATAAGGTAAGGGGGATATATTTCAAGGTTAATTTATTTGTTTATTGCTTGTTGAGGTGGCTGGATTTAAAAGCTATTAGAGCCTATTTGAATGTGAGTAGATACTTTATTAAAAGCTAGTCTAGGATTTAGTGGAATAGAGATCTTATATGTTTAAAATTTATGTATGTTTTATTTAAAATTGAGTAATGAATTTATATTTTGTGAGTTTAATTAATTAACACATTAGTAATTATAATTAATATTCCATTGTAACATTGGGAGTAAAGTATGTCTATAATTTTTAATGGTTATAATGTAATCTTTTAATTAGATAATGAACGTACTCTATAATCAATATTTATAGATAATAGGGAGATATTAGTAAATGTTATCTCATTGTGTTTTCGATGTTCTCTTATTGTGTAATTGTACGAACATGTGAATTATATTATTGGTGTAGTCGATCTGCATATGGGTTAGATGACCAATTAGGGGGTAAAATCCAGAGGTCGGGTACTTGTTGTGGTTATCAGTTATCTATTTGATGATTGTATTTACGATGCTATGTGGATGCTATCTTTATTTGCTTGTTTTGGATTAGGGTCAATGTGAGACCTTGATGGGTGGTCAAATCGATCCCTATTAGTATCTTCCTCCTGGTGGATTAAAATGTGAATTAGTGGCTAAGTGGTTTTATGCCTTGAATGGGATTATGATTGGTCCTTGTTTATCTGTTTACTTGGAATTATTATGATAAATGTGGCCACGAACCAGGATGGGTGTTGTTGTGAAACTAGGGTAGGTTATCTAGATGTGATGTAGGGGGTGGCTTGCAATGGATCACCGAGGCCCACAAGTGGCTGACGGATCATCCATTGTCAAGTTTCTTAATTCCAGTGATAACATTATAAAAAAATTGATCTAGTTAGGAGAACATTAAAAAGATAATTTAAGGTACCTCGCCCATGCCTTGAGTGCTAGTTAAGACTAAGGATGGATGCGGGAAGATGCTAGATGCATCATCGATATACTTGTCTTCATGAGAGATATCGATGCCACATATGATCACTTGAGTGCCGTCGGTTCAGTGAGGAACCTTCAGGACTAAACTCAAGGGTGGATCTATGTGATGACACCTTCCTACTCACACCGTAGATATCCTACATAGGTCAGTGCCTCTGGTAACCTGTATACCCTCTTGTTCTAGAGATATCTTCTTAGGTGATACTTGTGGATTGGTCCTTAGTGTGTGTGTGGGCCTGGTGATTATCTCCCTAGCACGGTGGGGTGGACCTCTGGGTTCCACATGGTCGGGAGGTAGTGTACTCCTCCATTGAGACTCTTGCAGATTATCCTTTTCACCTGATTGAACACTTGGATCAGTCTAACACATTTGTTGCAGATTTATGTACCTAGTTGATAGAAGATATTATCTTGTACTTGTAAGAGGTTTCATTTGATTAGTAATGATCCCTACGTGGATCCATGATGTATTTTGATACTTGTAATTATATTAAATATCACCGCATACCCTACGACATGTGTAGCGGATGTAGGTGATCATGTGTTGTAATGTAATATTGATTTAAGTGACGTATTTAATTCTACTATGTACTTAAAAGTTCTTTAACATTCGATCATGTTAGCGTAGTGTTAGTTAGACAACGTAATTCTATGTCAGGGACCCTTGGGAATAAAACATATGAAGTGTCCATTTAAACTGATGTTTGTAGAACAATGTGATGCTTTATTCAATGTGCTTGTTAACATTAGTAAACAAAAAAAAAAAATGTTGCATAACTTAGTATAATTTTAGTGTAATTCTCTTGGGTCTCCTGGCGGGGCGTTACAATTGGTATCAGAGCGCGAGTTCTACACTGGGAACTCTGGGAATAATATGTGCGCCCATTAGGTCTCATTAGGTAAACATGTTAAAACCAAACTTAGACATCAAAACAACTTGGTTGTGGTAATCTTTAACTTTCACGAAAATTTGAACCGAAATAAAACTAGAACAACAAAACTTGCCTTAAAACTATGTCCTTATGTGATTGCTTTTGGTTTCAAATATGACATACTTAATATATATCTATGCTTAAATGTTTTGTCCTAACCTTATGGTTGCAGGAAATATGCCTCCTGTGACTAGAGCCCGTGGTAGAGGTAGAGGAAGAGGTAGAGTGGGTACACCCTCTTTCTCAGTTGATCAGGATAGTGCTCAGAGCCATAGTAGAAATCAGGGTGATAGCCAGCAGGATGGCTCAGAGGATTTAGACACCAGACAGATTTTACAGGCCATTCTTGAGAGGTTACCACCTGTGCAGAATAGAGGTAATCAGGGAGATCAGGCTAGGGAGAGGGAGAGGACTCCCCTTAGATAGGTTGTACCAGTAGGGTATGATGCCATTATGGAAAGTTAGATGAAGGACCTGTTTAGAATGCCTAAACTTCCATTTGATGGCATAGGTACCGGGTTTGAGGCGGACACATGGCTCATTGGTTTAGATAGGTACTTCTCCATGTACTCATTTGCTAGCAATGTAAAAGCTAGATATGCTATCATGCAGTTGACAGATTCAGCATCATCATGGTGGAGGACAGAAGAGAGTAAATTGGGAATCACCATAGATACAGTTACATGGGAGTTGTTCCTTGAGAGCTTTAGAGATTGGTTTTTATCAGATCAGTGGAAACAGGACCGTGCTGATGAGTATCATTACTTGAGACAGAGGAATATGACCGTACAGGAGTATGAGCGGAAGTTCTTTGAGCTGAAACAGTATGCTGGTTATAGTAGTGAATCACCCCTCATGATTCAGCATTTTGTTAGAGGGCTTAATGCCCATATTGGAGGGGAAGTGAAGGTCTTAGAACCCAAGACCCTTAGAGAAGCAGTAACAAAAGCCATACTCACAGAGAAGAAATTTCAAGGCAAGCAGGGTGGTGGCACATCAGATTTCAGGGGTAAACAGTCACAAGGTAACACTAATTTCAAGAAGCCATCACACTTCTCCAAAGGCAATCAAAATCAAAGTCAGCAGAGTTCAAAACCCCCTGATCAGAGTGGTACAGCTCCCAATTCCAGAAAGTTTCGTAATAGTCAGCGCTTCAAGCGCAACCAGTCTTCTCAGCCCACACAGTCAGTGCAGAGCTCACATCAGGGTAGTAGTAGAGGCAGTTTCCATCAATCCAGTGCACCTTCAGCAGGAAGGGGTTATGGTAGAGGCACAGGTTGTTTCACATGTGGACAGTTTGGGCATATTGCAGTCAATTGCCCGCAGCGTGGTTCACAGTATTCAGGGCAGAGACCCGCACCATCTGAGCCTACGATTGGGGATTCAGGTAGATCTCACAGAGTGTTTGCAGCAGTAGACCACTGTCAAGCAGAGCACCAGGGCACAGTTATTGAGTCATCAGGTGCTATCCGAGGTATTGATGTTTCTATATTATTTGATTCTGGATCTACGGATTCTTTTATATCTCCATTTGTAGTAGAGAGATGTGGTCTAGTGGCAGTAAAGCAAGACATAGGTTGGCAAGTGGAGCTAGCTTCAGGGGAAAAGGTGAACACAAACACCTTAGTTCATCATTGTTGGGTAGATTTGGGTAGCATTGGCACTTCAGTTGACCTTCATATTATTCCATTGGGGTCATATGATGTTGTTTTAGGCATGGATTGGTTGGAATCCCATGGAGCTACTATTGATTGTAGACAGAAGATCATTAAGTGCAAGGATGATCAGGGTAAAAGCATTGAGCTTAGAGGCATTCAGCATCCTGTTTCTCTTCGTATGATTTCTGCCATGCAGTTGAAGCGAAGTATGAGAAAGGGATGCCAAGTGTTTGCAGTGTCCTTGAGGGAGTTTGAGGATGAGGATGGTGAGAAGAAGTCCCTTGATCACCCTGTGTTACAGGAATTCATTGATGTCTTTCCAGATGAGATCCCGGGTATGCCACCAAAGCGGGATATCGATTTTCGTATTGATCTTGTTCCAGGAGTAGAGCCTATATCTAGAGCTCCATACAGGATGACTACACAGGAGTTGAATGAGTTGAAGCTGCAGTTGGAAGAATTGTTGGCTAAGGGATGTATCAGGCCTAGTGTTTCACCTTGGGGAGCACCAGTCCTCTTTGTTAAAAAGAAGGACGGTTCATTACAACTGTGCATTGATTACAGACAGTTGAACAAAGTCACAGTCAAGAATAGGTATCCCTTGCCACGGATTGATGATCTCTTTGATCAGGTGAAAGGCGCTAGGGTGTTCTCTAAAATAGTCCTCAAGTCAGGTTATCATCAGTTGCGCATTAGAGAGGAAGACATCCACAGGACAGCTTTCCGGACACGCTATGGTCACTATGAGTTCACAGTGGTACCATTTGGCTTGACGAATGCTCCATCTATATTCATGAGTTTGATGAATGGGGTATTTCGTAGGTATCTTGATCACTTCGTTGTTGTCTTCTTGGATGATATTTTGGTTTATTCTAAATCCATGGAGGAACACGAAGAGCACCTTCGGTTGGTATTGCAATGTCTTAGAGAGAATCAATTGTATGCTAATCCAGCCAAGTGTGAGTTCTTCAAGACAGAGATTCAGTACTTGGGTCACGTGATCTCGGGTGATGGTATTTCAGTGGATCCCGCAAAGATCTAGGCGATAGTTGATTGGCCAGCACCTACAAATGTGCCGGAGGTTCGCAGTTTTATGGGTTTGGCAGGATATTATCGTAAGTTCATAGAGAACTTCTCTAGAGTTTCTTATCCCATCACCTCATTGCAGAGAAAGGGTAAGAAGTTCTTTTGGTCTGAGAAGTGTGAAGAGGCATTCAGAACCCTCAAGCATAAGTTGACTAGTACACCTATTCTTTCAGTACCTGATCCCACAGGTGATTTTGTGGTTTGTATAGATGCTTCGTTAGAGGGTATTGGAGCAGTCCTCATGCAGGGAGGACGGGTGATTGCTTATGAGTCTCGCAAACTCAAGGATCATGAGTTGAACTATCCCACGCATGATCTTGAACTAGCAGCGGTAGTCCATGCTTTGGTCCGATGGAGACACTTTTTATTGGGACACCGATTTGAGCTTCATACTGATCATCGCAGTCTACAGTACATTTTCACTCAGCCTAATCTGAATGCTAGACAGAGGAGATGGATGGAGTTCCTTTGTGAGTACAATTTTGAGGTTAAGTATATCCAGGGGAAGGAGAATGTGGTAGCTGATGCTCTTAGTAGGAAGAGACGAGTTGCAGCTGTGACTACACTTGGTGTTGGTTTGAGGAGTAGGATCTTGCAGGCACTTCCTCGAGATACTTTTTATCAGGAGGTGAAGAGAGAGATTGAGTCTGGGAGACCTCTAGTAGGAAGATTTGAGGGGTATGTGTTGGAGTCTGATGGCTTGTTGCGTCATGCGAGCCGGATCTATGTACCACCATTGGATGATCTTCGTTCATTGATCTTATCTGAGGCTCATTGTGCACCTTACTCGGCACATCCTGGTGTCAAGAAGTTGCATGCAGATCTTCGACAGCTATATCATTGGTCAGGAATGAAGAGGGATATTGCTGATTTTGTTGCTAGGTGCTTAGAGTGTCAGAGGGTTAAGGCAGAACATCAGCATCCAGCAGGACTTTTACAGTCACATAGTATTCCCTCGTGGAAATGGGATGTTATATCGATGGATTTTATTGTGGGTTTGCCTTTGACACCCCGTAGACATGATGCTATCATGGTCACTGTTGATCGGTTGACTAAAGTAGCTCATTTTTCTCCCATGAGATCCTCCTACACAGCTTCATCAGTAGCTAGAGTCTTTATGCAGGACATAGTGAGATTGCACGGTATTCCTCGAAAGATTATTTCTGATAGGGATCCAGTATTTACTTCTGCATTTTGGACTTCTTTGCAATATGATTTGGGTGCTCAGTTGAACTTTAGCACAGCCTATCACCCTCAGACAGATGGGCAGACAGAGCGTGTGAATCAGGTCCTAGAGGATATGTTGAGGATGTATGTCATGGATAGGCAGACACATTGGGAGGATTATCTATACTTGGTGGAGTTTTCATATAATAATGGATACCATAGTTCCATTGGCATGTCACCATTTCAGGCATTGTATGGACGTCCTTGTCGTACACCCCTTAGTTGGGATAGGTTAGATGACAGGATTCTTTTGGGACCAGAGATGCTTCGTGATATGGAGCAACAGGTGGAGCGCATTCGAGAGCATTTGATCACTGCACAGGATAGACAGAAGAAATATGCAGATGCTCATAGGACAAATATTCAGTTTTCAGTTGGGGATAAGGTGTTCTTGAGAGTGCGTCCAAGGAAGAGTCCAATCCGTTATGGAAAGGGTTCTAAATTGGCACCTCGATTTGTTGGCCCATTTGAGATTTTGGAGAGGATAGGTCCAGTTGCTTACCGTCTTGCATTGCCACCTAGCCTATCTCGCATACATGATGTATTCCATGTTTCTGTTCTTAGGAAGTATATTCCAGATGTGACACATGTTCTTGATTGGAATGCATTACAGGTCGAGGACGAGCAGCTGGCTCTGGAGCCCGTGCGCATTTTGGAGCTTCGGGATATCACACTCAGGGGTCGTATTATTCCTTAGGCCAGGGTCCAATGGGACCCAAATGATGAGACCACAGCTACTTGGGAGGATGCATCTTGATTGCGGGATGCCTATCCTTATCTATTTGCAGGCTTCCAGGAGTAAGCCTAGTCCTAGGGGGGGAGGATGTAGTACCCCTCGCATCTTTCTTTTGCTGATACTATGTTTAGTTTGACACTGTTTTATCTTGGTTGATTAGATCAGACATATATTACATGTTATATTTATATTTTGGTGTGTGATTAAACAGTTATAGTTTGGATGTTAATTGTCATGTTGAACCTAAAACAAAACTTTACGTAATGGTTTAATCTAGTAATGATGGATTTTATATGATGTTTTAAATGCATGTATAAATTGAAGTAATTAGATGATGATTATATTTGGTACTTACCCCATACCCGCATGTGTATGGTATCATCTTTGTTATCATATATGTTTTCTTTTTTGTTGACATGCATGTATGGTAGAGGAGGAGGCGTAGTTACCTGCATTTAGTCAGGTCCACACATCCTAGCCATCCCTACCATTGTCTGATAGTATGTTATATTTGCACATGTACATGCAATGGTTCTTATGTAGGTTGCAGGTACCGGGCATCGACTTCCCTGGCTTGACAGGATGAACGTGCCATTATTATGTCTCAATGGCGGAGAAGGGGAGTTAGCACTTAGGCCAATTCCCTAACCTAACCTAACCATCCTAAAATCACGGATGAGACCTTACTTGACTCACCTAAATCGAATTCATCCTGGTAGAACGAATCCGATATATGTTTCCCGGTTGAGCATGATATTGTCTTAGGTTTTGTTTCATGTCGGTGTTGCATTTTGACCTTGTAGATCTCATGTATGATCTCTGATAGTCATTGAAATTATGTTGACACATTGGTAAATATTATGTTATTGGTATGTTATGACTTAATCAGATACATATGCTTACACTATGTCCCTTATGGTTATACTATTATTAATTGTATATACGTTAATTGTATATATATGATTATATATAAACACAGCTTACTATATAATATTGAAATATTGAGTGATATAACTTAAACCAAATGATAAATTGAAAATAAAAAGAAATTCTACAATTTTAAATTGTCTCATTTTAGGTAGTTGACTTGAATAGTAGGGGGGAAAATAATAAAATATTTCTTCCCTACTTTCCAAGCCAATTTAGAGGCAAAAGAGAGGGACTTGTCACCACTTTTTGATATGCAATTTTTGGAGAAGGAGAAGAGAGGAAGAAGAGGAGGATTGATTTTGTGGAGTACATTTGGATCACAGTTGAGAGGCTGGCTCCATCAACCTGCTTTGAGAATCAAGTAGGTTTCGAATTCCCTTATCATGTTTCCATTCTAGTTTTAAGTTTTCCATTAATGAGAGAGCATATTTACCTTCTTTAAATGTGAAGTGAGAAAACAAAACAATGAGAAATTTAGTTTACAATTGTGATATTTCATTGTTTCAAACTTATAAACCCTCTCAATTCAACCGTAGGAGAAACCAAATTGAAATGCAAGAGAGCTTGATGCTTCATAATCTCAATGGAAATCATTGTATTTAGATCCATTTACTTGCCATTTATTCATTTAATTGATTATATATAGATATATATATATATATCTCATTCTGAAATTAAGAATCTAATATATTGTTTTAGAAAACAATTTGGAGGCAAAACACCATTTGCTTGGATAACAAAATCAATTAAGGTCCTTAAGAAAAGAAGCAAGCACAAAAAAAAAAAAAAACTAAGTATTGAAACCAAAAATACACTTCCAGCTTGCTGGAAAATGTATGAGGAAAACCAATTCCCTTCAAAAAAAAAACACAGTCAATATTTTAATATTATTCCTACCAACTAGTATTTTATAATATGATTAAATGCATATTCAACTCTAAAATGAATAATGCATATTCAAACTTTAAATTAAATAAGTTGTATATTCAATTCAATGCAACTCTCATTCAAACTTGGCGTGGGACCCACTTCCAATTTGGAGGACAAACCCTTTTTGAAAATAGATAAATGTATATGTAATTAAATCTTCTTTGGGGGCTAAGCCCACTCCCCAACGCCACATGTCAATCTCCTACTTCTTCCCACACCTAACATGTACTTGACATGTCTCCTCACCCTTTCCCCAATGGCTTTGGGCATATTTTTAAATTGTTTTGGGCCCATTCTCCAAGTCTGGCGCCCCTCCATCCACTTGCATTTACCTTGGACTTTGAACAAGTACTCCCCACTCCTTTCCCATGTCATATCATAAAAGGGTAATTTCATTAAATTGTTTTGTGTTTAATTTCAAAGTATGGGCAAGGCTACGTGGGTTTTGATGAAGACATAAAGGGAAGGCATTAAGTGAAGGGGCTTTGATGATGTGTCAGCCCCAAGTACACACTTGACCCAATAAAAAGGTTTGAAAACTTTATGCAAGACAAGACCTCCTTTCACATGTGCTAGTTTAGGGAAAGTATTTAATAAGGTAAGGGGGATATATTTCAAGGTTAATTTATTTGTTTATTGCTTGTTGAGGTGGCTGGATTTAAAAGCTATTAGAGCCTATTTGAATGTGAGTAGATACTTTATTAAAAGCTAGTCTAGGATTTAGTGGAATAGAGATCTTATATGTTTAAAATTTATGTATGTTTTATTTAAAATTGAGTAATGAATTTATATTTTGTGAGTTTAATTAATTAACACATTAGTAATTATAATTAATATTCCATTGTAACATTGGGAGTAAAGTATGTCTATAATTTTTAATGGTTATAATGTAATCTTTTAATTAGATAATGAACGTACTCTATAATCAATATTTATAGATAATAGGGAGATATTAGTAAATGTTATCTCATTGTGTTTTCGATGTTCTCTTATTGTGTAATTGTACGAACATGTGAATTATATTATTGGTGTAGTCGATCTGCATATGGGTTAGATGACCAATTAGGGGGTAAAATCCAGAGGTCGGGTACTTGTTGTGGTTATCAGTTATCTATTTGATGATTGTATTTACGATGCTATGTGGATGCTATCTTTATTTGCTTGTTTTGGATTAGGGTCAATGTGAGACCTTGATGGGTGGTCAAATCGATCCCTGTTAGTATCTTCCTCCTGGTGGATTAAAATGTGAATTAGTGGCTAAGTGGTTTTATGCCTTGAATGGGATTATGATTGGTCCTTGTTTATCTGTTTACTTGGAATTATTATGATAAATGTGGCCACGAACCAGGATGGGTGTTGTTGTGAAACTAGGGTAGGTTATCTAGATGTGATGTAGGGGGTGGCTTGCAATGGATCGCCGAGGCCCACAAGTGGCTGACGGATCATCCATTGTCAAGTTTCTTAATTCCAGTGATAACATTATAAAAAAATTGATCTAGTTAGGAGAACATTAAAAAGATAATTTAAGGTACCTCGCCCATGCCTTGAGTGCTAGTTAAGACTAAGGATGGATGCGGGAAGATGCTAGATGCATCATTGATATACTTGTCTTCATGAGAGATATCGATGCCACATATGATCACTTGAGTGCCGTCGGTTCAGTGAAGAACCTTCAGGACTAAACTCAAGGGTGGATCTACGTGATGACACCTTCCTACTCACACCGTAGATATCCTACATAGGTCAGTGCCTCTGGTAACCTGTATACCCTCTTGTTCTAGAGATATCTTCTTAGGTGATACTTGTGGATTGGTCCTTAGTGTGTGTGTGGGCCTGGTGATTATCTCCCTAGCACGGTGGGGTGGACCTCTGGGTTCCACATGGTCGGGAGGTAGTGTACTCCTCCATTGAGACTCTTGCGGATTATCCTTTTCACCTGATTGAACACTTGGATCAGTCTAACACATTTGTTGCAGATTTATGTACCTAGTTGATAGAAGATATTATCTTGTACTTGTAAGAGGTTTCATTTGATTAGTAATGATCCCTACGTGGATCCATGATGTATTTTGATACTTTTAATTGTATTAAATATCACCGCATACCCTACGACATGTGTAGCGGATGTAGGTGATCATGTGTTGTAATGTAATATTGATTTAAGTGACGTATTTAATTCTACTATGTACTTAAAAGTTCTTTAACATTCGATCATGTTAGTGTAGTGTTAGTTAGACAACGTAATTCTACGTCAAGGACCCTTGGGAATAAAACATATGAAGTGTCCATTTAAACTGATGTTTGTAGAACAATGTGATGCTTTATTCAATGTGCTTGTTAACATTAGTAAACAAAAAAAAAAATTGTTGCATAACTTAGTATAATTTTAGTGTAATTCTCTTGGGTCTCCTAGCGAGGCGTTACAGTCTCAGCCTGAAGTTACCGAGCAAATATCTACCGAGCCCGAGCAACCTGAAGAAGAGATCCTAGAAGACAACAGCATGAATCATTCAAAAGGCAAGGAACCTATACTAGCCAAATATGTCAGAAGACATCATACACCAGATCAAATCATTGGAAACAAATCAGATGGTACTATGACAAGAAGCAAGCTAAAAGGTACATGTCTGCTTACTGATTTTGAACCTAGAAATATCAAAGATGCATTGGAAAATGAAAGTTGGATTGAAGCAATGAATGAAGAATTAGAACAAATACAAAAGAACAAAACTTGGACTCTTGTACCTAGACCTAAAGATAAGAATGTAATTGGAACAAAATGGGTATTTAGAAATAAGCTGAATGAAGATGGTCAAGTATCTAGAAACAAAGCTAGACTGGTATGTAAAGGTTACTCTCAAGAAGAAGGTATAGATTATGGAGAAACTTTTGCTCCTGTTGCAAGATTAGAAGGTGTAAGAACTCTACTTGCTTATGCAGCACACAAAGGATTTAAGGTATATCAGATGGATATAAAATCTGCATTTCTCAATGGAATTCTTGATGAAGAAGTCTACATTGAACAACCTGAAGGTTTTGTTGATCCAGATAAAAGGGACATGGTCTGCAGGTTACACAAAGCATTGTATGGTTTAAAACAAGCTCCTAGAGCATGGTATGAAAGACTCCATAACTATTTGATTCAGATTAATTTCAAAAGAGCTAATGATAACAACAATCTGTATATTAAAGAAGGACCGGATGACAAAATTGTATTGGCAGAAATATTTGTGGATGATACTATATTTATAGGGAATGAGGATCAGTGCAAAGAATTTTCAGAGCAAATGAACAGAGAATTTGAAATGTCTATGTTTGGTTTAATAAAATTCTTTGTTGGTCTTCAAATTTAGCAAAGCAAGAATGGTATATACATTACTCAATCCAAATACATTAAGGAGATACTTAAGAAGTTTGGTATGGAAGATTCAAAACCAGTTGGTACACCCATGTGTACTGGATTGAAACTTACCAAAAATGATGATTCAAAAGAAGTTGATCAGACCCTATACCGATCTATGATTGGAAAATTGCAGTATGTAGTACATACAAGACCTGATATTGCCTTAGCAGTTGGTATAGTAGCTAGATTCTCAGAAAAACCTAAGGAAAATCACATGATGGCAATCAAAAGAATCTTAAGATACTTAAGAGGAACTGAAGAATATGGTTTGTGGTATAAATTTGGAGGCAATCTAGACTTGAAAGTGTTTACTGATGCTGATTGGGCAGGAAAAATTGATGACAGAAAAAGCACAAGTGGTGGAGCATTTTTTCTTGGAAAAAGACTGGTATCCTGGACCAATAAAAAGCAGAATTGCACATCTCAATCCACAGCTGAAGCAGAATATGTTGCTGCTGCAGTAAACTGTTCAAATATTGTTTGGTTTAAACAGCTATTAGAAGGTATGAAGGTTGAAATCAAAGAGCCAGTTGTTATATTTTGTGACAATACCAGTGCAATAAACATTTCTAAGAATCCAGTGATGCATTCCAAAACCAAGCACATTGCTATTAAATATCACTTTGTCAGAGAATTGGTGCAGGACAAGGAAATCAAATTAGAATATATTCATACAAAAGAATAGATTGCAGACATTTTTACCAAACCACTACCTAAGGATGCATTTGTGTATCTAAGAGGTAAGTTAGGGGTCATCCCCCTATCCGAGGCTCACTAAATACAGTTTTAGTGATGCATCAACCAGAACATGATTGAAAATCAACTTGTTGATGCAGCATATTAAAGGAATCATTGCATATGAATCAGTACTTGAGGTACATTAATTTTCACCGATAATATGTGAATTGTCTTTGGCATGTGTTGTCAAAGAGGGAGTGTTTGCTATGTCTTTGCTATTATTTTCAAGAAATTTTCAATAGTCAGAAGGAAGAATTTTCAGGATACAGGAAGTTTGCTGACAGAGGGAGATTTGAATCTAAACCAAGCTAACTCTTTCAAATTTCTTATGCTATGACATATTGTGTTGCCATCAATGCCAAAGAGGGAGATTGTTGGAAACAATTGTTTGAAGGAAATTGCTACTCAATTATGTATTGTCTTTGATGTCACACTATGTCATAGTCCGCAGCAATCAGTTCCTACCGAGCTCAGTCGGTCTGCCAGACAGGAATATTAGTGCTTACCGAGTCCACTTGGTTATCGAAGAAAAGCAGTGTCTACCGAGTTCACTCGGTTGCCAAAGAAAGATAGTGTTTACCGAGTTCAGTCGGTCATTGAAGAAAAGATAGTGTTTACCGAGTTCAGTCGATCATCGAAGAAAATTTAATGTTTACCAAGTTCAGTCGGTCATCGAAGAAAAGATAGTGCTTACCGAGTTCAGTCGGTTATCAAAGGTAAAGGATTGTCAGTGTTTATCGAGTTCCCTCGGTCACCGAAAGATTATAGAAAGTTATGGTCACCGAGCACTGTCGGCCCTTGAAGGACTTTTGCAAATAGAGTTTGCTTATTTCAGCCGACTATTATACTAAATAATGTCGATTTGACAAATCCAAAATCATATAAATAAAAGGTCAAATGTGAAAAATAAATATACACAGCAGAAGATTTACAGAAGAAAAGAAGGAAAGGTATATGCGAATTTGTGAAGGATGTTCAGATATCCTTGAGGAGCACCAGAGTTTTATTCGATCACAAAGGATCAGACTTATGCAGAACAGAGATCTGTAATCAGCAAGACAGTTGCATTATTATACAGGTCACTTTTTCATTGTTACCTTCTTATCATTGTAACAGTGAATTCTAAATCTCTTAACCGAGTTGGTTTAACAACCATAATGTAAATCTTCTAACAAGGTGACAATTCCATTGAATTTTTTTCAAGACCTCTTACCAGGCCACTCCTTGCAGGGTGTTTTAAATCCTCTAACAAGGTCACACCTAACAGTGTGTTTTGTAACCTTTTACCGGGTTGGCTTCTAACCGGGCATCACTTTAGAAAAGTGAAAATCAGTATCTAGATACATTGGTGGTTTTTCCCATATTGGGTTTCCACATTAAATCTTGTGTCTCTTGTGTTCTTAATTGCTTTCTCAATCATATACATGTGTTGATGAATACCTAAAGATAATATTGCTAATACTTTCTGCATCTTCAAAGTTACTGCAATCTATTTACCGAGTGCTAAAAGAGATAACATTGTTAAGATATCCTAAGGGATCTGCAAAGAATTAATTGTGAAGTGTTTTTATGGTTGACTAATTCACCCCCCCCCCCCTCTCAGTCACTTCATCCATATTCCATCAATTTCTTCTTCACTATCATCAGAATCCTTAGCCAAAAAACATGTTTTCTTACCTTTATCCTTGAATGATTTGAAATTCTTCTTGCCATTAGACTTGTGACCTTTCTTCTCATCCTTGCTTTTCTTGTTTGGGCACCTAGCTACAATATGACCAATTTCTTCACATGAAAAATAGATTAAGGGAGTTTTACCTTTGTATTTACCTCTGCCTCTAGTATATTTCTTTGCAAGTAATGCTTCAATAACTTCAAGATCACTATTAGAACTTTCCTCTGATTCTTCTTCACTTTCTGACTGGATGTCCTTTATTTTCTTGCCCTTATTAAGTGAAAGTTTGGCCTCAAATGCTGATTCAATATTTTTGGAAGTTGGAACATAGTTGTCATAGTTATCCAACTCAAAGGCTGTCAATCTTCCCACTAAGGCATCCAAAGTTATATTGTGATTTTCTTCACATCTTCTTTCTTGAATAGCAGATACTCTTATTCCATAGATAGGGAGTAATGTTCTAAGAACCTTACTTATAATATTTTCATCATCAATTGTTCCTCTAGAAGCTCTGATTGCACTAACACTTACCTTGATCCTTTCAACATATTTTACAGTGTTTTCATCTTCTCTCATTTTCATCTAATCAAACTGTCCTCTTAGGCTTTCTGCTTTGGCTCTCTTCACATTTTCATCACCACCATAAATTTTCTTCAATTTGTTCCACATTGCATAAGCAGTTGTGCAGTCTTTGATCTCATCAAATTCTTCATAGCTGAGAGCTGATGCAATGCCTATCATCATGGTGTTATGGTTCTTTTTCTCTGCAATTTCTTCAACAGTTAATGTGCCAGTAGGAGCTGTATATTCTTGATCAAGATATTTGCATCCTGAATCACCAATTGAACCTAGATGAAGTCTCATGAGACCTTGCCATGCTGAAAAGTTATCTCTATTAAGCCTTGGAATTTCTCTCTTGTAAGACATCCTGATCTTTAGCTTAGGTCCTTGAAACCTTTCCTGCAAGCACCAAAAGCTCTGATACCAATTGTTGGAAATATAGATGGAGTAACTAAGAGGGGGGTGAATCAGTTAACCAAAAAAAATATTACCACAGATCCCTTAGATGTCTTATTAAATCATTTTCTATTGTTACTCAGTAAACATACAGAGAAATGTTGAAACTCAGTTATTGTAGTGAGTATTAATTATAATTGTTCTTAGGCATTCATCAATGATTAACATCCATGCATAAAGAAAATAACATGAACACAAGAGACACCAAATTTAACATGGAAACCCAAAATGGGAAAAACCACCAATGTAACTGTTACCCTAATTTTCATGTGTATTCAAATTTGGCTAAAATCTATCTTAGAGTCTCTATTTTATCCATGTCAAGCTCCTCAGAAAGTTTCATGGGCTCATGTTTCATTTCCTAGCCTCTGCAAGTTTTCTATCTCCCTGGTCTGCAAGTTAGAAATTCATAAAACTAGCCGTTTGTGCCTTTTTCCCTTTTGGCCTGTTATAATTTTTAATTAACTTTTGGCGGCTACTTAAAGTTATATTTTCCCCATGTGTGAAATAATTCCTAAGTCTGGCACTTTAATTTTCCTAAGTCTCGGCGCACTTAATATTTTCCTAAAGCTTAAATCTCCTCAAGATCTGATTGTTCTTGCCATCCCGCAAACCTAAGATGCAGTCTGGTTATCTCAAAAAAATCATGATGATCGTAGATCTTCATATCTTCGTAGAGGCTCTAACATGTAAGTGGGTCTAGGCCACATAATCCTATTCGGTGGCTCCTAATTCGTTTGCATCGTTCCATCTCACCTTTCTGTCAATGGGTCCTATTTCAAAAGGCATCAATGGTGGTCGCATGATCACTAAGGTATCTTTCCTGACATGCGATCATGCGACTACCGTTGGATGACAATCTTCAACTGATCAGTGGGCCCGTGGGGCCAAAGGCTTCTAAAGTAGTTAATGCATGGTCAGATCTCACGGTTGTCATGATACCGGAGGTCGAAGCCAAAATTCAATTAACTTAGCGATGTAGCGATAGTCATTTGATGGTTTTCTTTGAGGTTTGGTGGTTCTGATAAAGTATTCGGTGGCGTCAACAAATTCCCCTTGGTTCACATGTTCATGTGATAAATTGGCAAGGTTCTAAAATATTTAGCAATTGGGTGAATGGTTCAGTCGCTAAGTCTCTAGATGTTTTGGCGGTGGCTTAAGACATTCAGTGAATGGGAGATGCCTTTGTCATTGGTTCACCATATGGTAACCTAGGTCAAATTGTAATGCTTGTTCACTGGTTCATGGAGTTAACAATGGGTTAAGGTTTGAATCTTGAGAATAAACAAAGCCTTGTCACCGATTCACTAAATGTAATCTAGGATTCCTTTGAAGGGTCAAGCTGAGCATCTAGTGACTTGGAGATGGAAGAGTTCTTGTGTTCACTCAATGGAACCAGGGTTAGCCAGAAGACTTAGAGATTCAATGATAGCCTCATTCGCTGAATTGCTTAACCAGACTGGGGTAGGCCAAAGGATCTCATGACTAAGAAATAAGTCTTCAGTCACGTAGTCACTGAATGACTTAGGGGGAAGGCTTCAGGTGGGTCCAAATATATCGACACATTAGTATGCTCACTTTCAATTGGCTGTTGACCACCAAGATGGCATCAACTTGTCAGAAGGAAATTTTGAAGGTTTGTAAAAGGTTTTAGAAGTGCATCTCGACCATCCATTTATCGAGGAGATTTTGCATCGATGGTTGCATTTTAATTTGAAGCTCTGTCAGCTGTTAGCATTTAAATTCAAATTTTCTATGAGGAAAATCAAGGGTTTTCACTCTCTTCAGCGATGCATGAAATTTTGAGTTGGTAAAATTGATTGCTCCAGGATAGGGATGGTTGAGGAATTGATGATAGATGACCTAATCATTGGTGCCGCTAATTTCACAAGGGTACTGTGTCATGTTGAACCAATAAGTTTAGCACCACCTCTGCAAGGTTATCTTTTCAAACACAAATATCTCAAAATATCAGATTTGTGAGCCTTCATGACTTAGTGGACTTGCAGGAGGGTAGATGGATCATGACGACTGGATTTTCACAGGTATAAACATGAAGTGGACATGTAGACATAGATTTTGATCAATTAGATATTTGCAAAGGAGATATTATGATCAGACATGACCAAATTAGGGTTTTATTATTCTATGCAGATATTTTTGTAACCCTAGTTAGATATTTTGCTCTTGCCTACGTACAGTGAGATATCTAATGTTTTTAGAGCTTTAGAGAAAGAAAAAAAAGGAAATTTTTGTAAAAGCTATATGTGGAAAAATTTTCTTGTCCTCTAGTTTTCTACAAGTTTTAAATCCCCATTGATAATTCAGATATTGAAGACCTTTTGTGACATTCTTTATGTCCCTAGACCTTCTTGTATGAGTTATCTCTTAATGAATTCAGTGTTATATGTTTCTCAGTGATATCTTAGGGTTCTTGATCCTTCTTTCTTTCTGCAATTCATTTGTATGTTTGTGGATGATTTTATGTGAATGCTTTTGTGGGTATATCATAACCCCTTAACAGTCTTGTCTCATTCCTATACCTAGTTGCTAAGGTGAATGTTTGTTTGCATGTCATAGATTGTTTATCTAAACCTAAAGAGTTGTTATTATTTGTGAAAGAATCTTTCTCTTTCCCTGAATACCTTCTCTTATTTGCAGACCCTCTTGTGAAATACTTATGCAAACCTATTCAGTGAATTGTGATCTCCTAGACCTAATTTTACTCATTCGATCCATCTTCTATACTACAATTCATACCATATTTTTGGTGTATCACCTAGTAGGTAGTTTTCTTTTAGTCATTTCCCTTTTAAGCATTCCTTTTATCCCTTTTCCCCTCAAGTTTTACATTTCTTGTCAAGAAGCAAATTAAGGTGATTATCCAAGAGGAACTAGCCTAGACCCTGGAGGCCTCATCTTAGTTAGCATAGGTCCCCCAACCTGGAGATGATTCCCATGTTATACTAGGTTATCAAGACTACAAGAGCTTGAGACAAGGGTGCAAACTTAGTGTATAACAATTCTGGCATGCCCGGTGGGACTACATAAAAGAAGTTCATTCCTTGAAGGTTATATCATCTCTGATATGCAGATTGCATAATACAAACCTTTAGAGGTTGTTTTACCAAGTATATCTAGTGACTCCACTGGTTTCAAAGATTTAGGCCAACCTTGTTTAAGGTTTATGAGAAAGATTGAGACTAGAAGCTCAAAACCCACCAATTTTTCAAAGTTGCCTTCAAAAAGAAGTCACAAAGGTAGGTCAACTCAAAGAGAATCTCCTGCAAGGAGAGTTCAATATACACCTCCTGATACTTCAGAGAGGAGACCTTTTTCCTTTCATTCCATAAGAAGAGGAAGATCTCTAACCTGAGATCTAGAAGAAGATTTAAATCCAGCAGCAAATACAGCTCATATAGTTGTTAATCTTCAAATTCCAGCTCATACAATGGCTAGAAATTTTTCCTTTTCACCTTTTAATCAAGGGAGTCCATTAAATTTTGTACTACATCATGATGTGCCCTTGGTGGCGCTAAAGAGTATTCTTGATTTCACTGGTGAAGGGAAGACTACAGCCTTTGAGCACATAAGAGATGTGACTACCATCTGCAGTATTCACAATATAACATAAGAAGATGTGGCCACAAAGTTATTGGTAGCCTCTCTAAAAGGTAAGGCTCTAGAATGGTTTAGAACTCTAACCATTGGTTCTATTACTTCTTGGGATGAATTAGGGGATGCATTAAGTAAACATTTTGAGGAAAAATCAGATAACCTATCTCTAGTTGAATAGTTGACAACTATTAAGAGAGACCCTCAAGAGAAAATGACAGATTACAATAGTAGATTCCTTAAAACATGGAATAGAATCCCAATCTCAATAAAGCCATTAGCTGACCATGTTTTTTTATACTATTTGCAAAGCCTGAATAGTCAAATATCTGTCATGATCTAGTCCATGGGTGGTACTTCTTTACCCCAAGCCTTTGACATAGATGTCAGGGCTGAAAATTGTTTGATTTAGGTAGGCATGATACAAAGAAGACCACCTATACCTATCTTTCCTAGTCTTCAACCCATTGCACCTACCCAAGTTCCCCCATTTACCCCTATTCCCACCATATTAGCACCTCAAGCTAGTACTAGTGGCCAAGAGCTAGCAACCAATTTTTCTCAAGAGCTGCAAGAAATAAAGAGTAGTCAAGCAACTAGTGTGCAAGAAATGACAAATTTGTTGCAGACTCTAACTAAAGAGGTCACAAATTTAAAAAAGAAAAATCAAGGAATTAGACCACCTTTCTAGCCACAAGGCCAAGGTCCTAATCAGCAATATTAGAATCAAGGATAGTCTTATCAACAAAATAGGCCACCTTTCCAAGGAGGCTATCAAGGACAAATACAAAGTTGTAATCAAAGACCATTCCAACCATACAACCCTACACCCCTAAATTCTGCAAATCCAGTGAGGGAAATGGTACCTAGTCAAAATAATATGGCTATGGAGAATGAATGGTGCTTTCTTTGTAACTAGCCTCACAATTAGGCCACATGTTCAAATGGATGGATGAACCAAGCCTTGATGGTTCAGAATGCCCCACAAGCTCAATCAGAAACTTCATCCAGTGGGTCAGTTCCTCAACAAGAGCCACAAGAGCATGAGATGACTCTCTTCAATTGGGAGCAACCAGACTTCAATGGAGTCAATAGTGATGATGCTTTTGTCGCATTCAAAAGATCAAAAAGAAGAGCTCAAGACATGGAAAGAGTTGACTCTGGCACCCAAGCTACTTCATCTGTAGAGCTAGCACAACAAGCTATTCCCACCATACCTAAGGAGGTCCCTGCCATTACAAGTAAAGAGGTCCAGACTCCTAAGGAGGAAAAGCCTGTCATACCAAAAGCACAACAAAGAGTACACACTATGACACCTTATAATATTGTAGATAGCATGAAGAAGGTGAATGTCACCATGTCCATGTGGGATTCTTTGGCTATTCCAGGGCAGCCTGAGATTTTGAAGAAGGCCATAAATGAAGTAGCAACTCCTCAGCCTATAAAAGAATCTACAAAGCCAGTGTTGGTTAACACTAATCAAGAAAAGGAGACTCCATGTAGAAACTCCAAGGCCAATACCATGCAAGGTAGGAATTCAAAGCCACCTCCCTTTTATGTATCTCTAATTATTGGAAAATCTTTGGTACATAATTGTATGGTAGATAGTGGGGCTACTAGCACTGTGATGCCCAAGAAAGTGGCTGACCAATTAGGACTAAAATATGAACCCCTTCAAAAGAAGGTTACTCAACTTGATGGTTCCTCAGTCAATACTATAGGTGTGGCTAAGGATACCAGTCTGATACTTCATGCTAGTCCTAATTTTTCCCTCCTCCTAGATATATATATATCATAGATCTCCCTACATTATTTGCTATATGTTTATCAAGGGAGTTTACAGCTAAGATAGGAGGCTATATTTCTTCTGACTGGTCACACATGTTATTTCATACAAGGTATGGGACTAAAGTCACCATTAAAGTAGAACCATTGGTGGCACACCATATAGAGCCATATGTATCCAATGCCATCAATGTAAACTACCCCATATTTGATAGCAATGATTTCCAAACCATTAGTGAAGCAAGCACTAAGATAGGAGATATCCCTGATATTTTTCTAGATGAAAGAGCTTTGGAGGCCCAAGAAAATCTTATTTGGGATTTTGGTTTGGGGAGTTATTTAATACAAGAAAGTGGATCTATAGAGCCAAGCTTTTTCAAAGAAGACTATGATTCAGAGGATCAGAGAAATCAAGTCTGGGAGCTATATTTTGATGGAGCTAGAAGTAGACATGGTTATGGTGGTGGTGCTATGTTAGTGTCTCCAAAAGGAGAAAAATACTACACTGCCTTTAGATTCAGTTTCTCCTACACTAGCAATATTGCAGAGTATGAAAGTCTAGTCAATGGACTAGAATGGGCAAGGAAAAGAGGGCTTAAGGCCCTAAAAGTATATGGTGATAGTGAATTAGTTGTCAGCCAAATAAGAGGGATAAGTAAAACCAAGAATGATACCATGAAAGCATACAAGCATAGAGTTTGGGATGCAATTGAGGATTTTTGTGCTTTCAACATTGTTGCTATCCCGAGAAAATTAAATGAGAATGTAGATAGGTTAGCTACTATTGGATCTTAGCTTGACATCCCCAATAGAATTTCAAAAGAAATAGATCAGTAGCACATTAAGGTTATTATGAGACCCTCTATTCCTAATAATGATGTCAATTGGTAGGTGTTTGACAATGATGAACAAATTTTGCAGTTCTTGTTTGAAGAAGATGTTTTTTCAAAGCATAATCAAGATAGGCTGTCACAAAACTATGGTGATCAAGTAATACAACTCAAGTCCAATAAGATGATTAAGGGTCTTGTTACTTTGGAAACTATCTTCAACAAGGATGATGAAGTCAAGAAAAATAAAGCTGGCCTGGTAGTCCAACAAGAATATTGTGTTGAACTAGAGTTGGAACTAGGTAAGAGCTTACAATTTGGAAAGGTAAACACTGGTTTGGAAAATCATGATTACACACAAATTTTCAAGGAATTCAGTGATGTGTTTGCTTGGCAATATGAAGATCGCAAAGGTTTTAATCCTGCCCTTTCTCAGCATACCATTGAATTAGAGCCTAATGCCAAACCAGTAAGGCAAAAACAAAGGCCTGTTAATCCCAAGCTCAAGTCGCTTATGCATAAGGAAGTTCTTGAATTAATAGAGAGTGGTGTCATCTACCCCATCAAACATACTAGTTTCATTTCCAACCTTGTTCCAGTTAGGAAAAAGAATGGGGAGCTGAGGTTATGTGTTGACTTCAGGGATTTGAATAGAGCTTCATTGAAAGACCACTATCCACTGCCTTCAATGGAACAAATTTTGCAATATGTCTCTGGATCTAAGAGATTCTCATTGTTGGATGGCTATTTAGGATGCAATTAGATCCTGGTTAATGAAGAAGATCAGTATAAGACTACATTTACAACCAAGTGGGGAACCATGGCATATCAAAAGATGCCCTTTGGTTAGTTAAATGTAGGTGCTACATTTCCAAAGGCAATGGATATGGCCTTTAAGAGCCTCATTTACAAGTTTGTGTCGGTTTACTTAGATGACATAACTATCTATTCAAAGCATGCAGTAGATCACATCAAGCATTTGAGGCAGATTTTTGAAAGATGTAGAGAATTTGGGATATCTCTTAATCCCAAGAAATGTGTATTTGCAATTCATGAAGGAAATTTGTTAGGATATGTAGTATCCAAGAAAGGTATCATAGTGGACCCTGAGAGGATTGCAAAAATTTTAGAGCTACCCCTACCCCATCACAAGAAAGGTCTCCAATCTTTCATAGGAAAGATTAATTTTGTTAGGAGATTCTTGCCTAACATCGCAGAGTTGCTCAAGCCTTTGACAGCCATGCTAAAGAAGAGTTCAACTTTCATTTGGACTAAGGAAGGAAAATCCAATTTCTAGGCTATCAAAGATGCCTTGACAGAGGCTCTTGCCTTGCTAAACCCAAATTTTAGTAAGGATTTTATCCTTTATGCTTATGGAGGACATGATGCCATATCTGCAATGTTAACTCAAGAAAATTCAGATGGATTGGAGCAGCCTATTGCTTTCTTTAGAAAAGGCTTAGAAGAATATGAACAGAGGTACTCCTTTGTGGAGAAACATGTACTTGCTATGGTGAAGAGCCTCAAAAAATTTAGACATTTATTGACTCATAGTAGGGTACATTTAAAAGTTACTCATCCTAGTGTCAAGGAATTTTTTCTCTCCAAGGATCTAAATGAAAAAAGAGCTGGCTGGATCACCAAGGTGATGGAGTATGATATAGATATTCAGACTACAAAGCTGGTTAGATGAAGAGGTCTTTGTGAGCATCTAGTAGAGGATGAAAATTCAAAGAAATTGGAATACATGGATGCATCTCTGGTGGTGCATTCTACTGAAGAGCAAGATAAGGCAACAAGCTGGTTGTCCAACATGATTAATTACTTGAAGATAGGACAATGTCCTAGAGGTTTGGATTCAGAAAAAAGGAGGTATTATAGATTGCAATTTGTTCCTTTTGTGCTAATAGATAATGTTATTTTTAGAAAGGATCACAATGGTGTCCTTTTAAGATGCATTGATTTAGAAAAGGTAGGTGAGGTCCTATTTGAATTTCATGATGGTCCCTCTGGTGGCCACTTTTCTCCTAGGACTACTGCTTATAAAATCATGAGGGTTGGATACTATTGGCCATTTATCTTTAAGGATAGTCATGATTATGTAAGGAAATGCATCAAGTGTGCTATGTTTGTAAGAAAGGAGAGGCTTGCAGCCTTGCCCCTTCAACCAATCAGAATAGACCAGCCCTTCATGAAGTGGGGTATTGATTTCAATGGTATGATTAACCCTCCATCTAGTGTAGGTCATAAATGGATCATTAATGCAACTGACTACTTCACTAGGTGGACAGAAGCAATTGCTTTAAAGGAGGCTAATGAGAGTGCTATTTTGAACTTTTATGATGACATAATTCACAGATTTGGCACCCCTGATTCCATCATTTCAGATAATGCATTGGAATTCATAGGCCTTAGGGTCTCAGAATGGGTAGTTAAGAATGGCATCTACCTGAACACAAGCTCCAATTATTATCCCCAAGGCAATGGCTTGGCTGAATCAACAAATAAGAATTTGATCAGAATCATCAAGAAGACTATCCAAGAGAACCAAAGGGATTGGCATACTAAGCTCAGGTCTGCCCTGTGGTTAGATAGAATTACCCCAAAGAAAATCATTGGTAATTATCCATACATGTTGGTGTATGGTAAGGAGGCCAAGTTGTCTATCTCAATTGAATTACTAGCTCTAGACTTAGCCACTCAATATGCCCTATTTGAAGAAAGTGATCCTATGAAATTAGATATGCCCAGTTGATGGAGCTAGAGGAGATTAGAGATAAATCAATGCAAGATATGGAATTCCACCAAAATCAAACAAAGAAGAGTTTTGAAAAAAGAGCTAGGATCAAGAATTTCAAGGTTGGTGACGTTGTCCTCAAATCAAATGAGTTCAAGTCAAGACCTGGCAGGCACACTAAGTTTGATTCTTTCTGGGGTGGGCCATTTGTTATAATAGAGTGCAGAGGATCCAACACTTTTCAGCTATCAACTATTGAAGGTGATCCCCTGTCGATATCAGTAAATGGTTTCCATCTGAAGCCATGTTTTGAGGTTAATCCCTCTCTGTAAATTTTGTAAATCCTTGTATATATGTCTTGTTCTCCTTTTCCTTGCTTTCTAGGTTAGTGTTTCCATTTTTTCAAGAAGTGCCCCAGGCATAGTTAGAGCCCCTGCCTCTTTGAGAATTTTGTGTTTTGAACCCATGCCCAACAGATTTGTTTCAAGGTCACTGGTCTATGTCTAGCAGGCTGACATCCAGCAGGAAATTGCCAAAATGTTACCCTAATTTTCACGTGTATTCAAATTTGGCTAAAACCTATCTTAGAGTCTCTATTTTATTCATTTCAAGCTCCTTAGAAATTTTCATGGGCCCATGTTTCATTTCCTGGCCTCTGCAAGTTTTCTATCTCCCTGGTCTACAAGTTAGAAATTCATAAAACTAGAGATTTGTGCCTTTTTCCCTTTTGGCCTGTTATAATTTTTAATTACCTTTTGGTGGCCACTTAAAGTTATATTTTCCCCATGCATGAAATACTTCCTAAGTCTGGCACTTTAATTTTCCTAAGTCTCGACACACTTAATATTTTCCTAAAGCTTAAATCCCCTCAAGATCTGATGGTTCTTGCCATCCTGCAAACCTAAGATGCAGTCTGGTTATCTCAGTGAAATCATGATGATCGTAGATCTTCATATCTTTACAGAGGCTCTGACATGTTAGTGGGTCTAGGCCACATAATCCTATTCAGCAGCTCCTAATTTGTCTATGTCATTCCATCTCACCCTTCTGTTAGTGGGTCCTATTTCAAAAGGCATCAATGGTGGTCACATGATCGCTAAGGTATCTTTCCTCACATGTGATCATGCGAATACCATTGGATGAGAATATTCAACCAATTAGTGGGCCCATGGGGCCAAAGGATTCTAAAGTAGTTAATGCATGGTCAGATCTCACGGTTGTGGTGATACCAGAAGTCAAAGTTGTAGGTCAGTTGACTTACTAATGTAGCGATAGTCATTCGATGGTGTTCTTTGAGGTCTGTCGGTTCTAATTAAGTATTTGGTGACATCGATGAATTCCCCTTGGTTTTCATTTTTGCGTGATAAATTGGCAAGGTTCTAAAATATTTAGCAATTGGGCGAATGGTTCAGTCGCTGATTCTCTAGATGTTTTGGTGGTGGCTTAAGACATTTAGTGAATGGGTGACGCCTTTGTCGCTGGTTCACTAGATGGTAACCCAGGTCAGATTGTAATGCTTGTTCACTGGTTTGCAAAGTTAACAATGGGTTAAGGTTTGAATCTTGAGAATAAGCGAAGCCTTGTCACTGATTCGCTAAATGTAAACTAGGATTCCTCTAAAGGGTCAAGTTGAGCATCTAGTGACTTGGCGATGGAAGAGTTCTTGTGTTCACTCAATGGAACTAGGGTTAGCCAGAAGACATAGAGATTCAGGGATAGCCTCATTCACTGAATCACTTAACCAAACTAGGGTAGGCCAAAGGATCTCGTGAATAAGAAATAAGTCTTTAGTCACATAGTCACTGAATGACTTAGGGGGAAGGCTTGAGGTGAGTCCAAATATGCCGACATGTCAGTATGCTCACTTCCAATTGGTTATTAACCACCAAGATGGTGTCGAATTGTCAGAAGGAAATTTCCAAGGTTTGTAAAAGGTTATAGAAGTGCATCTCAACCGTCCATTTACCGAGGAGATTTTGCATCAACGGTTGCATTTTAATTTGAAGCTCTGTCAGCTGTTAGCATTTAAATTCAAATTTTCTCTAAGGATTTTCAAGGGTTTTCACTCTCTTCAGCCATGCATGACATTTTGAGTTGGTAAAATTGATTGCTCCAGGATAGGGATGGTTGAGGAATTGATGATAGATGACCTGATCGTCAGCATCACTAATTTCACAAGGGTACTATGTTGTGCTAAAGCAATAATTTTAGCACCACCTCTGCATGGTTATCTTTTCAAACACAAATATCTCAAAATATTAGATTTGTGAGCCTTCATGACTTAGTGGAGTTGCAGGAGGGTAGATGGATCATGATGACTGGGTTTTTGTAGGTATAAACATGAATTGGACATGCAAACATAGATTTTGATTGATCAAATATTTGCAAAGGAGATATTATTATTAGACATGACCGAATTAGGGTTTTATTATTCTATGCAGATATTTTTGTAACCCTAGTTAGATATTTTGCTCTTGCCTATGTGTAGTGAGATATATAATGTTTTTAGAGCTTTAGAGTAAAAAAAAAAGGAATTTTTTGTAAAAGCTATCTGTGGCAAATTTTTCTTGTCCTCTAGTTTTCTACAAGTTTTAAATCCCCATTGATAATTCAGATATTGAAGACCTTTTGTGACATTCTTTATGTCCCTAGGCCTTCTTGTATGAGTTATCTCTTAATGAATTCAGTGTTATATGTTTCTCAGTGATATCTTAGGGTTCTTGATCCTTCTTTCTTTCTACAATTCATGTGTATGTTTTAGGATGATTTGATGTGAATTCTTTTGTGGGTATATCATAACCCCTTAACAGTCTTGTCTCATTCCTATACCTAGTTGCAGAGGTGAGTGTTTGTTTACAGGTCATAGATTATTTGTCTAAACCTAAAGAGTTATTATTTATGAAAGAATATTTCTCTTTCCTTGAATACCTTCTCTTATTTGTAGACCCTCCTATGAAATACTTATGCAAACCTATTCAGTGAATTTTGATCTCGTAGACCTAATTTTACTCATTTGATCCATCTTCTATACTGCAATTCATACCATATTTTTGGTATATCACCTAGTAGGTAGTTTTCTTTCAGTCATTTCCCTTTTAAGCATTCCTTCTATCCCTTTTCCCCTCAAGTTTTACATTTCTTTTCAAGAAGAAAATTAAGGTGATTATCCAAGAGGAACCAGCCTAGACCCTGGAGGTCTCATCTCAGTTAGCATAGGTCCCACAACCTGGAGATGATTTCCATGTTACACTAGGTTATCAAGACTAAAAGAGCTTGAGACAAGGGTGCAAACTTAGTGTATAACAGTAACTAGTTACTATTTTTCACTCTTCTGAAGTGAACCCTGTTAGGAGCCAACCTGGTTAAAGGTTACAAAACACACTGTTAGGTGTGACCTTGTTAGAGGGTTTAATCACCTTGTTAGGAGTGGCCTTGTAAGAGGTCTTTGAAATAATTCAATAGAACTCTCACCTTGTTAGAGGATTTACAAAATGGTTGTTAAACCAACTCTGTTAAGAGATTTTGAAATCACTGCTACAATGGTAAGAAAGTAACAATGAAGTAACCTGAATAATGATGCAATTGAATTGTTGATTACAGATCTCTGTTCTACTTCACGAGATCCTTCCTGATCAAATATATCTTTGTTGCTCCTCAAGGATATCTAACCATCCTTCAAAATTTGCACACACCTTCCTTCAAAATGATTTGCATGTTTGCTCACAAACTTCCACACTTTTCACTCTACAGTTTTCACACTTTAATTCACCACTTGACCTTGTATATATATACCATTCAGATTGTCAAGTTGGCACTAATAATCATTATAAACATTATCACTCATTACAACAGTCAGCTGGAATAAACAAACTTTATTTCTCAAATTAACAAAATCCTTTATTGGGCTGACCTTGCTCGATAAATACTAATCCTAAAAAAGATTTCCTTCGATGATCGAGTGAACTCGATAAACACTGTGAATTCTGCAACATCCTTTGGAGACCGAGTGAACTCGATAAACACTAACTTTCCTTCGATAACCATGGAAGCTCGGTTGACACTATTTTCAACCATACTTTCCTTTGACGCCCGAAAGATCTCTGTAGACACTAAAAACCGCCTGCTGACCGACTGAGCATGATAATTGATATGACATTTGTGTGACATCAAAGATAACACATAATTAATCCAAAAATCTCATTCAGACAATTTTATCCAACAAAAACATGTGTTCGCGAAGGAGGTCAAGATAGTGGTTTTGGCTCTCAGAGCCTACAAAGCCCTAGGACCTGATGGATTCCCCTTGGCCTTCTTTCAAGAATACTGGGATATTGTGGGACTTGATGTTACCCATGCTACCAAAGATTTCTTTAGAATGGGGTGACTCCTAAGACAAAATAATAAAACCTATATTGTGCTTGTCCCTAAGCATGATAATCCCACCTCTATGCTGAATTTTAGGCCCATCAGCCTTTGGAATATGTTCTACAAGATTCTCACTAAGATCTGGCTCAATAGAATGAAGCCCCTCCTAGACAAGATTATCAGCACTACTCAGAAAGGTTTTGTTCTAGGAAGGCAGATCATTGATGTGGCCATATCCACTCATGAAATGATTGACTCTATGGACATGAGCAATGTTCTAGGTATGGCCTTCAAACTTAATATCTCTAAAGCCCATGATAAAGTTAATTGGTCATTCTTGCTAAAAATCCTTGCTAGGATGGGATTTAATGATAAGGTTATCCACATTATCCAAGAATGTACTCAAACTATTAGCTTCTATGTCTTAGTCAATGGCACCACTGGTATTTTCTTTAAACTTGAAAAGAGGCTCAAGAAAGGGGATCCTCTCTCCCCCTACCTATTTATTATGGTGGCTGAAGTCCTCAACAGGAATCTAACTATTCTATCCTCCATGGGGATAATAAAAGGTGTCAAACCTACTTCCACTCTACATCAAGTTGTGTTGGAGAAATTTGTGGATGACACCTTTCTCTTTGGGTATTCTTCAGTGATTGAGGCCAGACAGTGGAAACAAATTCTTGAAAATTATGCCTGGACTTCCGGATAGTGTATTAATTATCAAAAAAGTCAAATGTTCTTCATTAATACTCCCATAGACATATAAAATAGAGTTCTTTTTTCAGTCAGATTCACTCCCTTCTACCTACCTTGGTCTCCCCCTCATAGTTAAAGAGGTGTCCCAAGATTTCTTGAACTCCATCCTAGAAAGAACCTAGAGGAAATTGGCTAGATGGAAAGGGAAGATCCTAGGCAATGCTAGTAAAGTTCAACTGGTGGCTTCCACTCTCCAGGGGATCCCAGTCTACCTTCTATCTCTCTTCGAGATCAAAAGAAACATGGTAGATAAATTAGAAAAAATTCAAAGAACTTTCTTGTTGGCTGGCTCTAAAGAAAAAAAGAGGATGTCCTTGGTTAATTGGGCTACTATTTGTCTCCTGAAAAGTATGGGTGGCTTGGGCTTGAGGAGAATTGGCTTGATGAATAGAGCCCTTACCATGAAAGTGACATGGAAAATCATAGAAAGGAAAGATGATTGGTGCAAGATAATGGAAGCTAAGTACCTTTAAGGACATCCCTACGAGATGATGTATCACTATAATGACCTCCCCAGTGGCTCCAAACTTTGGGTGAACATCTTCAAATGCAAAACCTTGCTTTCTAAAGGTGCTTTCTAGTAGCTTGGAAATGGGAGATCCATTAGATTCTGGAATGACTATTGGATTATGAACTTCCCTAACCTTGCTAGTAGATTCAACCCCCTCATGGACTACCTCATGCCTATCCTTGGAAACATAACTTCCAACTACATCATTGGACAGAATTGGAGGGATATATCTAATCTTGTTAGAGACAGACTAGATCTTCAATACTTGGCTAATGAGCTCATGGAAATATTGAGGAATGTTAGAATCCCAGGTCTTGGTAGCTAAGATTCCATCATTTGGGCCCCTACCCAAGCTGGTACCTTCTCGGTCAAAATTGCTTACAACCTACTTCTAAAGGAAGAGAATAATCTAGGGGACTAGACGAAGGTGTGGATCCCTCAGCTCACACCAAAAATCAATTTCTTTTGGTGGACCCTTATGCATGGTAAAGTCTTAACTCAGGACAACCTTATAAAAAGGGGCTTCTCCATGGGAAGAAGGTGCATCCTATGCAAAAAGGAGGAAATGGTGAACCACCTATTCATACACTGTGATTATGCCACTAAAATTTGGTAGGAAGTCATTGGAAAGTTCCTCTAGCTCCTTTGGTGAATTCTTTCTCCTCACATCTGCTAGACTATTTGGAAGGGAAGGAACAATAGGATATTTAGGGAGTCTAGTAACCCACCTGAGACTTACCTCTATCTTGGGACCAAGATCCTTTCTAAGAATGCCATCTCAGCTAAGTGGAAACTCCCCTTAGCTCCCCCCTCTACTTGGGAAATCAAAATGGCTAATAAATGGAACCTGTTGATTGGCTTCTCCAAGTTTGAAGACTCCAAGCTAATGGATAGAAAATCTACCAGATGGGGTGCCCTACTTAGAGGATGGACCAAATTAAACTTTGATGGGGTGACTAATAATCTTTCCTAGGGTGGGGGAGGTGTGCTAAGAGACCATAATGGCACTTTCCTCTTGGCTTATGCAGGGCCACTCAATAATTGCCCTATCAATCAAGCCGAGAGCATCGATCTTCTAAGGAGGATTGAATTTTCCATCCAAATAAACATTAGACTACTAGAAATTGGGGGGGGTTCAAAAGTGGTTGTGGAGGCTATCAAAAGAAGTTCTAATTTGAGGTGGTGTGTTAACTCCATTATTCTAGAAATCTGGGAGCTCCTCAACAATCTCTAATGCAAGACTATATCCCAAACCTACAAAGAGGAAAATGTGGTGGCAGATTCGATGGCTGCTATTGGTCTCAAGAAAACTAAACTAAGTAATTGGAAGGTGGTCAGTGTACTACCTAAGGTGACTAAGCAACTGATCAGAGGGGAAAAAAATGGTACCACTAATATTTAAAATGAGCCAAGTTGTCATCCTTGCTAAAGGCCCTACCTTGATTATGTATTGGCGTAAGTTGTTGATTTTTGTGATTATGAATAAGAATGCCCAAAACCCCATAAAGGATCATAATTTCCTTTCATGCGAATACATGTGGAAAGATAGTTGTCTCCATTAGTAGGTTTTCTTGGCTAACAAGGA
Organism: Chamaecyparis obtusa; assembly: GCA_027943335.1. Lineage (NCBI taxonomy): Eukaryota > Viridiplantae > Streptophyta > Pinopsida > Cupressales > Cupressaceae > Chamaecyparis > Chamaecyparis obtusa. Next base: position 133,470 of record BSBK01010761.1, on the reverse strand, counting down.
CACTAAGTGTAGCTCTGGCATAACTACTAATTATGGCGCCTGGAGATCTGATGGATATCATCGTATGGATCCCAACTCCCAAAAAACCACCCAAGGCCAGAATTTTGAGTATAATTTTCTCTCAAAATGGCTAATTTAAAACAATTGGTTTAATCCTCCTTTTCATGAATCTCGGTCCTTTGATTCTCAGGAAATTCAAGCGCAGGATAAGGAGACTATCGACATGGGAGGCAATACTTTACAAATTGAACTAGATAAGATTAATGAGTCTTTCACCTCCGACCCTCTAGTGACCCACTACTATAAAGAGAGTGATAACTAGGGTTTCATGGAGTGCATGAAGGGGGGATGTGATGAACAAATATCCAAGCAGTTCATCTCATCCTAGAACAATAGGAAATTTTTTATTGGGGGCAGTCACTTCCAAATGAATGAGGAGGTCAATGCTAAGGTGACGAGGCTCTCTGTATAAGGAAGAAAGCATAAAAAAACTAGTAGGATGATGGACCCTACTAGCCTCAGCCAATTCTTTAGAGTGGGGGAGAAACTTGTGAAGAAGTTGGGGGGTTTCAACCATGAGGAGCTTCTAGAATTCTGGCCTAAGTTGTGCCTCATTATGATGAAGTATTTCACCCTGGAAGGTAAATTTACATTTTTCTACTAGTACCATTTACCTTTTCTTAATCACATCAAAAATAGGGACCTCATATCCATTCCCTTTTAGCTCCTTCATTCCATTGAAAGCAATATCTTTGATATTAGGGAAAACCCTAAAAAACCAACCCCTATTCTCCATCAGGGTCTCTTGCTCTATCTCTATCACTTCGGCAAGGCTATCTACCCTCCATCCCAATGTCCTTCGGTTATCCAAGAGGTCACCCAGAAGGATTCCACCTCGAAAACTAGTAATCCCATGCATTCCACCTCCCACTCTATCTTTGAAATCTAGGAGGTGGATCTTGTCCCTAAAGATGATAAAAGCCACAAAATATGTGTGAAAAACCCTTTCAAAAGGGGGGAGGATCTTGAAGAATCCCATGTCTCTGAGTCCTTAGATACTAAATATTTAAAGGAGTCTAATAGTATCCCCATGACTAAAAGAAAGCCCAAAAAATGGAGGATCTTGGATAGCCAGTTCAAGTTGGACGTGGACTTAGGCAGCTCTAGCTGTCGCCAGTCTAATAGAATTCCTAAGGAGCAGTGAAAAACCAGAATCAAGGAAACAACTTCAATGGAGAAGTTTTTTCTGAAAAAGACTCCCATTCCACTGAGTCGATTGAGGGCTCTTCTGATGATCATTTGAGTCAAAACAAGACTTGTACCACTCCCCCTCTTAACCCTTAGCAAACCATGGAGGCTCCCCATAGCACTAGCCTACCCCCAACCTCCCCTCATGATCATTAGACCAAGTCCCCCACTACCAAGCACAACTCTATGCCTATGGATGGAAATGACAGGTTTAAGGGCACCCTTAAGTAGAAGTTCTCTAACTTGGACAATGAGATAGATGTCATCAAATAAGACATGCAAGAACTCAAGCACCTCATTATGATGACTAACAAGTTTTCTCTTAAGGTCATGCATGCTTCAGCTATGACCCTCTGCACTGTGCAAGAAAAACTGGCTGGTGGCAAACTGAGGCTAATGAAGACTATTACCCAAATTTTCCCTATGCATGTAAATTTGGTAGAAAACCATCCCCAAGCCTCTATTTTTATCTTGTCAAACACCCCAAAAAGTTTCATGAGTCTACCTCTTTTCCCCTGGTCTCTGCAATATCTTTTAAGTCTCTAGCTTAGAAAAATTCATAAACTAGTCGTTACCATGCAAAACCCTTTGGCCGTGTTATATTTTTATGTTTTTTTATCTCGGTCACTTAAATTATCATATTTTCATGTGCGTTTTAAAAATACTTTAGTTTCCAAGTCTCTGATTCCCAATGGTTAACCCCTTAACACTTAGCAATCCCGCGAGTGATTACCGTTTTGTTTGGCAGTCTCAGATCATCGGCCAGGTCAAGATTCTAGATCTAACAGTTGTCGCATGATCTCATGACCCTGGAAGATTCCATGAGATCTTGCAATGATCATCAATCTTCCTACCTAAAAAGTTCATCTTGTCAGTGGGACTGGTGCCACCTCTTCCAATTTGGTAGCTCCTAATTCATCAGCGGTGTTTGATTCAGCCAGTTTTCAGTGGGCCATCTTCTTTGGTGGGTTAAGCTTTGGTTTGATTGTGTGGCTGTCATTATACTGAAGATCCAAGATGCACATGTTTTATTCTGCTGATATAGTGATAGTCGTAGATCCTTCTCCATCGCCTGGCTTTTGATAGTGGGTCCTGTGTCAGAGACAGATGCTACGTGTATCTCGATTGTCAGTTTCTCATTGGCCAACTAGTGTGTGATGTGGAAATGTGTTAGTGGGACCGGTCCCTTTTAGTACTTAGAGGCTCTAACATCTGTAGAGGATCGATGGTTGGTGTATGTTCACAAGGATTTATGTCAGGGCTTTTGATCATGTGACAGCCATGGATCTTGCTTTATCTCTAGGCTCTATTAGGTGGGGCCGATGTCAAAAGGTATGCAATGTGTATCCAAAAAGGCACAGTTTGATTGGTTGTTTAGTATGCTACATGGTGGTTGTCAGTGGGCCTGTGGGGTCAAGGCTTTCTAAAGTGATTAACTCTTTGTAGGATCTCACAACTATTGTTACACCATGGATCCAAGATGTTGAACTTCTTAGCATGGTGGTATAGTGACAACCATCTGATGCACTCTCAGGGCCGTGGGTCCAGGGTCTTGTTAAAGATGTTGATTTTCTTACTTCTAATTGGCTACTAACTTCCACGGTGGTGGTTGACTTGTTAGAGGGGTCTTAAAAGTTTTTTTCTAGGTGTATCTGAGCTTCCCAATCTACAGGGAGATAAAATGATTGACGATTGCATTTTAAAATCAACCTACTAGCTATTCTTATTCAAATTTAAATATTTCTTCTGCTAGGGTTTTCATTTTGTGGCCATGCATGACAAATGGGTAGCTGGAATTGAATTCCTTAGGATAGTGAAGGTTGAGGGGATGATAATAGATGATCTGATCTTCAGTGCCATGGATTTTATAGAGTACCGTGTCATGTTGAAGCTTTAATGAGCTTGGCACCACCTTCTGTAGGGTTAATCTTTTTAAAACCAAAATATCTATAAGATCAGATTGTGAGAATTCATGGCAAGGCCAAGTTGTAGGAGGGTAGATGGATCTAGCTTGATGTAGTACAAGAATGGGCACGCAACATATCTGATCAGCCTTGATGCTACAGAGATATTTTTATGATTAGATTTGATAGGCAATTAGGGTTTGCTATTTTATTGAAAAATCATGTAACCCTAGTTAGGTTTTTCTCCTGCCTGTGTGCAGGAGATGTATATATTGTATTTTTGGAGCCTTAGTGCTAAAGGGTTAGAGAGTTCACATTTTGTAAGAAGAAAGTCTCTTTCTTAGAAGGCTATCTATGGCATTTCCTGCCCTTTGGTCTTCTACATTTTGTAACCTCCCATTGGTAATTCAGAGATTGAAGATATTTTGTGACATTTCTCATGTCCCTATGCCTTTTTTGTGTGAGTTATCTCTTATTGAATCAAAGTATTTTATATGTTTCTCAATGATATATTAGGGTTCTTGATCCCTCTTTCTTTCTACAATTCATGTGTATTATTGTGAATGATTTTATGTGAATGCTTTTGTGGGTATACTATAACCCCTTAACAATCTTGTCTCATTCCTATACCTAGTTGCAGAGGTGAATGTTTGTTTGTAGGTCATAGATTGTTGTCTACCCCAAGGAGTGTCATTATTTGTGAAAGAATCTCTTTCTTTCCCTGAATACCCTCTTTGTTTGCAGACCCCTCCTATGAAATACTTATGCAAGCCTATTTAGTAAGTTGTGACCTACTAGACCTAAGTCTCTCATTGACTTCATCCTACATACTAAGATCCAAACCCTAGTTTCGGTGCATCACCTAGTATGATAGTTTCCTTTTAGTCTTTTCCCTTTCAAGCATTCCTTCTATCCCTTTCCCTCAAAAGATTTACTTTTCTGTCAAGAAGCAAATTAAGGTGATTATCCAAGAGGAGCCAGCCTAGAACTTGGAGGTCTCATCTTAATTAGCATAGGTCCCACAACCTGGAGAGATGATTCTCATGTTATACTAGGTTATCAAGACTACGAGAGCTTGAGAAAAAGGTGCAAACTTAGTGTATAACAATTCTGGCATGCCCAGTGGGATAGTAAAAGATCAGATCAATGTTAAAGATATGCTATCTCTAATATACAGATTGCATAGTATAAACCTTTAGAGGTTGTTCTATCAAGTATATCTGGTGACTCCACTGATTTCAAGGATCTAGGCTACCTTGTTCAAAGTTTTATGAGAAAGATTGAGACTGGAAGCTCAAAGCCCACTAAATTTTTAGATTTGCCCTCAAAGAGAAGTCATAAAGGCAGGTCAACTCAAAGAACATCTCCTGCAAGGAGAGTTCAATCTACACCTCCTTATACTTCAAAAAGGAGACCTTTTCCCTTTCATTCTAGAAGAAGAGGCAAATCTCTAACCAAAGATCTAGAAGAAGATTCAAATCCAATAGCAAATATAGCTCATATAGTTTTTAATCTTCAGATTCCAACTCCTACAATGGCTAGGCAGTTTGCTTTTGCACCATTCAACCAAGGCAGTCCATTAGCCTTTGCTCAACATCATGATGTGCCTTTGGTGGCACTCAAGAGTATACTTAATTTCACAGGTGAAGGACAGACAACAGCCTTTGAGCACATAAGAGATGTGACCACCATCTGCAACATACACAATATTACTCAAGAGGATGTGGCCACAAAATTATTAGCAGCCTCTTTAAAAGGTAAAGCTCTAGAATGGTTTAGAACTCTAACTGTTGGTTCTATTACATCATGGGATGAATTAGGGGATGCATTAAGTAAGCATTTTGAGGATAAATTAGATAACTTGTCTCTAGTTAAGTAGTTAACAACTATTAAGAGAGACCCTCAAGAGCAAATGATAGATTATAATAGTAGATTCCTCAAAACATGGAATAGAATCCCATTCTTAGTAAGACCATCAACTGACCATGCTTTCCTATACTACTTGCAAAGTCTAAATGGTCAAATTTTTTTCATGATCTAGTCTATGGGTGGTACTTCTCTACCCCAAGCTTTTAACATAGCTGTCAGAGCTAAAAATTGTTTGATCCAAGAAGGCATGATTGCTAGAAGGCCTCCAATGCCCATTTTTCCTAGCCTTCAACACATTGCACCTACCCAAGTACCCACATTTACCCCTATGCCTACCATATTGGAACCTCAGGCTAGTACAAATGGTCAAGAGCCAACCGCTAGTTTCTCTCAAGAGCTACAAGAGATAAAGAGTAGCCAGCAAACTAGTATACAAGAGATGACCAATTTATTGTAGACCTTGACTAAAGAGGTCACAAATCTAAAGAAGCAAGGTCAAGGAATCAAACCACCCTTTTAGTCACAAGGCCAAGGTCCTAATCCACAATATCAAAATCAAGGACAACCTTATCAACAAAATAGGCCACCATACCAAGGAGGCTATCAAGGAAAAAGACAAAGCTTCAATCAAAGACCATTCCAACCATATAATCCTACAGCTCTCAATTCTACAAATCCAATGAGGGATATGGTTCCTAGTCAAAATAATATGGCAATGGAGAATGAGTGGTGTTTCCCTTGTAATCAGCCTCACAATCAGGCTACATGTTGAAATGGATCGATGAACCAAGCTCTAATGGTTCAAAATGCCTCACAAGGTCAATGAGAGGCTTCATCTAGTGGCTCAATGCCTCAACAAGAATCACAAAAAAATGAGACTAATCTTTTCAATTGGGAGCAACCAGACTTCAATTGAGTCAATGATGAAGTTGCTTTTGTCGCCTATACAGGAGCAAAAAAAAGAGCTCAAGACATCGAGAGAGAAGATTCCAATGCCAAAGCTACTACATCTGCAGAGCCACTATAGCAAGCTACACCCATCACACCTAAGGAGGTTCCTGTCATCACAAGCAGAGAAGGCCAAATTCCAAATGAAGTGGAGCCCATCATAGTAAAGGCACAAGAAAGAGTAAAAAATGTGACACCTTATAATATCATAGACAACATGAAGAAGGTGAATGTCACCATGTCCATGTGGGACTCTTTGGCTCTTCCAGGACAGCCTAAAATTTTGAAGAAGGCCATGTCAGAGGTAGCAACTCCTCAACCTGCAAAAGAAGCTACAAAGCCAGTGTTGGTTAACACTAATCAAGAAAAGGAGGCTCCAAGTAGCAACTCCAAGGCCAATTCCATTCAAGGTAGGAATTCAAAGCCACCTCCCTTTTATGTATCTTTAATCATTAGAAAATCTTTAGTACATAATTGTATGGTAGATAGTGGAGCTACTACCACTGTGATGCCTAAGAAAGTCGCTGACCAATTAGGAATAAAGTATGAACCCTTCCAAAAGAAGGTAACACAACTTGATTGATCCTCAATCAATACTATAGGTGTGGCCAAGGATACCAGTCTAATCCTTCATGCTAGTCCTAATTTTTCCATCCTCCTTGATATATATATATCATAGATCTCCCTGCATTACTTGCTATATGTTTGTCAAGGGAGTTTACAGATAAGATAGGAGGTTATCTATCTTTTGATTGGTCTCACATGTTATTTCATACAAGGTATGGGACCAAGGTTACCATTAAGTCAGAACCATTAGCAGCACACCATATAGAACCATATGTGTCCAACACCATCAAGGTAAACTACCCTATATTTGATGACAGTGACTTCCAAACCATTAGTGAAGCAAGCACAAAGATAGAAAGTATCCCTCATATTCTTCTAGATGAAAGAGCTTCAAAGGCCCAAGAAAATATTGTTTGGGATTTTGGTTTGGGGATTTATTTAATACAAGAAAGTGGAGTCATAGAGCCAAGCCTTCTCAAAGAGGATACTGATTCTGAGGATCAGAGAAATCAAGTTTGGGAACTATTTTTTGATGGATCTAGAAGTAGACATGGTTCTAGTGGTGGTGCTATGCTAGTGTCCCCAAAAGGAGAAACATATTATACTACCTTTAGATTCAGTTTCTCCTACACTAGCAATACTACAGAGTATGAAAGTCTAGTCAATGGACTAGAGTGGGCTAGAAAAAGAGGGCTTAAGGCCTTAAAAGTTTACAGTAACAGTCAATTAGTCATCGGCCAAGTAAGAGGGATAAGTGCAACCAATAATGACACCATGAAAGCATACAAACATAGAGTTTTGGATGCAATTGAATATTTTTGTGCTTTCAATATTGTTGCTATCCCTAGGAAATTAAATCAAAATGCAGATAGGTTAGCTGTTGTTGGATCTCAGTATGATATTCAAAATAGCATTTCAAAAGAATTAGATCAATAGCATATCAAAGTGATTATCAGACCTTCTATTCCTAATAATAATGTCAATTGGTAGGTATTTGACAATGATGAACAAATTCTGCAGTTCTTGTTTGAAGAAGATGTTTTTTCAAGGCATAATCAAGATAGGTTATCACAAAACTATGGTGATCAAGTGATACAACTCAAGTCCAATAAGATGCCTAGAATTCTTGTCACCTTAGAGACTGTCTTCAATAAGGATGATGAAATTAAGAAAAACAAAGCTGGCCTGGTATTTCAACAAGAATATTGCGTTGGATAAGAGTTGGAACCAGGTAAGAGTTTACAATTTGGAAAAGTGAACACTGAATTGGAAAAGAAAGCTTACACTCAATTATTCAAAGAATTCAGTGATGTTTTTGCATGGAAATATGAAGATCTCAAAGTTTTTGATCCATCCCTTGCTCAGCACACTATTGAATTAGAGCCTAATGCCAAACCAGTGAGGCAAAAGCGAAGGCCTGTTAATCCCAAGCTTGAGCCACTAATGCATAAAGAAGTGCTCAAATTGATAGAAAGTGGTATCATCTACCCCATCAAGCATACTAGTTGGGTTTCCAACCTTGTTCCAATTAGGAAGAAGAATGGGGAGCTGAGGTTGTGTGTTGACTTCAGGGATCTTAACAAAACCTCATTAAAAGACCGCTATCCACTACCCTCCATGGAAAAAATCTTACAATGTGTCTCTGGATCTAAGAGATTTTCATTATTGGATGGTTATTCAGGATACAACCAGATCCTAGTTAATGAAGAGGATTAATATAAGACTGGATTTACAACCAAGTGGGGAACCATGGCTTATCAAAAGATGCCCTTTGGTTTGTCAAATGCAGGAGCTACATTTCAAAAGGCAATGGATATGGCCTTTAAAAGCCTCATGTACAAATTTGTGTTGGTCTACTTGGATGACTTAACTGTCTATTCTAAACATGCAGTAGATCACATCAAACATTTAAGGAAGATTTTTGAAAGGTGTAGAGATTTTGGGATATCCCTTAATCCCAAGAAATGTGTGCTTGCAATTCATGAAGGAAAGTTGTTGGGATATGTAGTATCCAAAGAAGGAATTACAGTGGATCCTAAAAGAATTGCAGCCATCCTATAACTACCATTGCCACATCACAAGAAAGGTCTCTAATATTTCATAGGAAAGATTAATTTTGTTAGGAGGTTCTTGCCTAACATTGGAAATTTATTAAAGCCTTTGACAGCCATGTTAAAGAAGAGTTCAACTTTCAGCTGGACTAAAGAAGCAAAAGCTAATTTCTAGGCTGTCAAAGAAGCCCTGATAGAAGCTCCTACCCTATTAAACCCAAATTTCAATAAGGATTTCATCCTTTATGCTTATGCAGGTCATGATGCTATATCTACAATGTTGACCCAAGAAAATTTAGATGGATTGGAGTAGCTTATTGCTTTCTTTAGCAAAGGTTTAGAAGAGTATGAACAGAGATACTCTTTTGTAGAAAAACATGTACTTGCTATGGTGAAGAGCCTTAAAAATTTTAGATATCTATTGACCCATAGAAAAGTACATTTAAAAGTTACTCATCCAAGTGTCAAAGAGTTTTTTCTTTCCAAAGACTTAAATGAGAAAAGAGCTGGTTCGATCACCAAGGTGATGGAATATGACATAGATATTCAAACTACCAAGCTGGTTAGAGGAAGAGGTCTTTGTCAACATTTAGTAGGGGATGAAAGTTCAAAGAAATCAGAGCAGTTAGATGCATCTTTGGTGGTGCATTCTATAGAAGAACAAGCCAAGGCAACAAGTTGGTTGCCTAACATGATCAATTATTTGAAGATAGGGAAATGCCCTGCAGGCCTACATTCAGCCAAAAAAAGGTATTACAAGTTACAATCTATTCCTTTTGTGCTAATAAATGATGTTCTTTTCAGGAAGGATCACAATGGTGTCTTTTTAAGATGCATAGATTTAGAGAAGATAGATGATGTCCTATTTGAGTTTCATGATGGACCTTCTGGAGGTCACTTTTCTCCTAGGACTATTGCTTTTAAAATCATGAGGGCTGGATACTATTGGCCATCTATCTTTAAGGATAGTCATGATTATGTCAGAAAATGCATCAAGTGTGCCATGTTTGTAGGAAAAGAGAGGCTTGCAGCCTTGATTCTACAACCAATCAAAATAGATTAGCCCTTTATGAAGTGGGGTATAGACTTCATTGGCATGATCAATCCTCCATCTAGTGCAGGACATAAATGGATAATTACTACAACAAATTACTTCACCAGATGGACAGAGGCAATTGCATTAAAAGAGGCCAAATAGAGTGTTGTCCTAAGATTTTATGATGACTTAATTCATAGGTTTGGCACTCCTGATTCCATAATTTTAGATAATGCCTTAGCATTCATGGGCCTCAAAGTCTCAAAGTGGGCAGTCAAGAATGGCATCTATCTAAATACCAGCTCCAATTAGTACCCTCAAGGCAATGGTTTAGCAGAATCCACCAATAAGAACTCGATTAGGATAATCAAGAAGACTCTACAAGATAATCAGAGAGATTGGCATACTAAGTTGAGGTCTACATTGTCGTTAGATAGAATTATCCCAAAGAAAATCATTGGTAATTCTCCTTATGTGCTACTGTATGGTAGAGAGGCTAAGTTGTACATTTCAATTGAATTACTAGCTTTGGACCTAGCTACTCAGTATGCCCTATTTGATGAAGGAGATCCCTTGCAGGTCAGGTATGCTTAGTTGATGGAATTAAAAGCAATTAGGGATAAGTCAATGTAGGATATGGAATTCCATCAGATTCAGACAAAGAGGAGCTTTGATAGAAGAGCCAGAGTCAGAGAATTCAAGGTTGGAGACATAGTCCTCAAGTGGGATGAGTTTAGGTCTAGGCCTAGCAAGCACACAAAATTTGACTCCTTTTGGGGTGGGCCATTTGTAATCATAGAGTGTAGGGGCTCCAATGCTTTTCAACTATCAAATATGGAGGGAGTTCTCCTACCTATCTCTGTGAATGGTTTCCACTTGAAACCTTGTTTTGAGGTTAACCCCTCTCTGTAAATTTTGTAAAAGTTTCCCTATTTTCTTTCCTTGCTTTCTAGTTTAGTTTCCTACTTTCCAAGAAGTGCTCTGAGCACATTTCCAATCCTGTCTCCCTATGAGATTTTTGTTCCTATAATAACCCCATGCCCAATGGATTGTCAAGGTCACTAGTTTCCCATGTCTAGTAGGCTGACATCTAGCAGAAATCACCAAAATGTTACCCAAATTTTCCCTATGCATGCAAATTTGATAGAAAACCATCCCTAGGCCTCTATTTTTATCTTTTCAAACACCCCAAAAAGTTTCATGAGTCTACCTCTTTTCCCCTGGTCTCTATAATATCTTTTAGGTCTCTAGCTAGAAGAAAAACCCTTAGAAAAATTCATAAACTAGCCGTTACCTTGTAAAACCCTTTGGCCGCATTATATTTTTATGTTACTTTATCCTCATCACTTAAATTCTCATATTTTCATGTGCATTTTAAAAATCCTTCAGTTGCCAAGTCTCTGATTCCCGGTGGTTAACCCCTTAACACTCAGTGATCCCGCGAGCAGTTACCATTTTGTTTGGCGGTCTCATATCGGCGGCCAGGTCAAGATTCTAGATCTGATGATTGTTGCATGATCTCATGGCCCCAAAAGATTCCATGAGATCTTGCAATGATCATCGATCTTCCTTCCTGTAGGTTTCATCTTGTTAGTGGGACCGGTGGGACCTCTTCTGATTTGGCAGCTCCTAATTCATCAGCGATGTCTGATTCAGCCGGTTGTCAGTGGGGCCATCTTCTTTGGCAGGTTAAGCTTCAGTTTTATCATGTGGCTGTCATTATGCCAGAGATCCAAGATGCACATGTTTTATTCTAGCAATATAGAGATAGTTGTAGATCATTCTCCATCACCTGGCTTCTGACAGTGGGTCCTGTGTTAGAGACAGATGCTACGTGTATCTTGGTTGTCAGTTTCTCATTGGCTGACTGGTGTGCACTGTGGAAATGTGTCAATGGGACCAGTCCCTTTCAGAAGTTAGAGGCTCTGACATCTACAAAGGATTGATAACCGGTGTATGTTCGTAAGGATTTTTGTCAGGGCTTGCGATCATGCGACAGCCATGGATCTTGTTTTATCTCCGAGCTCTATCAGGTGGGGCCGATATTAGAAGGTATACAATGTGTATCCGAAATGGCATAGTTTGATTGGTTGTTTGGTATGCTACGTGGCAGTTGTTAGTGGGCCCATGGGGTCAAGGCTTTCTAAAGTGATTAACTCTCTGTAGGATCTCACGGTTGTCATTACACCGTAGATCCAAGATGCTTGACTTTTTAGCATGGCAGTATAGCGACAACTGTCTGATGCACTCTCAAGGCCATGGGTCCAGGGTCTTGTTAGAGATGCTAATTTTCTCACTTTTGATTGGCTGCTAACTTCCATGGTGGTGGTTGACTTGTCAGAGGGGTCTTAAAAGTGTTTTTCTAGGCGTATCTGATCTGCTTGATCTGTCGAGAAATAAAATGATTGATGGTTGCATTTTAAAATTGACCTGCTAGCTGTTATTTTTCAAATTTAAATATTTCTTCTGCTAGGGTTTGCATTTTGTGGCCATGCATGAAAAATGGGTAGCTGGAATTGAATTCCTCAGGACAGTGAAGGTTGAGGGGATGATAACAGAGGATCTGATCATCGGTGCCATGGATTTTATAGAGTACCGTGTCGTGTTAAAGCTTTAATGAGCTTGGTGCCACCTTTTGTAGGGTTAATCCTTTTAAACCGAAAATATCTATAAGATTAGATTGTGAGTATTCATGGCAAGGCTGAGTTGCAGGAGGGTAGATGGATCAAGTTTGATGTAGTACAGGCATGGGCACACAACATATCTGATCAGTCTTGATGCTGCAGAGATATTTTTATGATAAGATTTGATAGGTAGTTAGGGTTTTCTATTTTATTGAAAAATCATGTAACCCTAGGTAGGTTTTTCTCCTGCCTACATGTAGGAGATGTATATATTGTATTTTTGGAGCCTTAGTGCTAAGGGGTTAGAGAGTTCACATTTTGTAAGAAGAAAGTCTCTTTCTTAGAAGGCTATCTATGGCATTTCTTTCCCTCTGGTCTTCTACATTCTATAACCTCCCATTGGTAATTCAGAGATTGAATATATTTTGTGACATTTCTCATGTCCCTACACCTTTTTGGTGTGAGTTATCTCTTATTAAATCAAAGTATTTTATATGTTTCTCAATGATATCTTAGGGTTCTTGATCCTTCTTTATTTCTGCAATTCATGTGTATTATTGTGAATGATTTGATGTGAATTCTTTTGTGGGTATACTACAACCCCTTAACAATCTTGTCTCATTCCTATACCTAGTTGTAGAGGTGAATGTTTGTTTGCAGGTCATAGATTGTTTTCTACCCCAAGGAGTGTCATTATTTGTGAAAGAATCTATTTCTTTCCCTGAATACCCTCTTTGTTTGTAGACCCCTCCTATGAAATACTTATGCAAGCCTATTCAGTAAGTTGTGACCTACTAGACCTAAGTCTCTCATTGACTTCATCATACATACTGAGATCCAAACCCTAGTTTTGGTGCATCACTTAGTAGGATAGTTTGCTTTCAGTCTTTTCCCTTTCAAGCATTCCTTCTATCCCTTTCCCTCAAAAGATTTACTTTTCTATCAAGAAGAAAATTATGGTGATTATCCAAGAGGAACTAGCCTAGAACCTGGAGGTCTCATCTTAGTTAGCATAGGTCCCACAACCTAGAGATGATTCTCATGTTATACTAGGTTACCAAGACTATGAGAGCTTGAGACAAAGGCGCAAACTTAGTGTATAACAAAGACAATAAAGATCTCTTCCTGTTCATGCAAGAAAATTGGTCCATAATCATGATGTCCAAACATCTGGGTGGGAGATCCTAGCTACTACTGTTGTCATAAGGTTTTCATTTTTGATTGGGCATAGCCCTTGTGTGTGTGAATTTTGTACCTGATCTATACACACAACGCTTCAGTAAAACATTAGAGGTTAGTTGAAATCAAAATCATGCAATAAATGAACAACTAAACTAACCAGGCAATTTACTGTGTTCTAGTAGATGCGAGTATGTATTCTCAGATTATACCAAGATCAGTGACCTTGACGACACCTAAACAAAGTATTTGAATGCAAAATCTAGATATGGAATGAATACTATCTATTTTTTTGGTTTTTCTGTGCAATTATGATAATGAAAACTTGATATGAATCTATACTAGTATGAAAATTGATATGCTAAAATGATCTAACAATAATATTCTAAATGATATGGATACTATGCAAAAACAATGAAAATCTCACAACAACTCGAATTCTCAAGATCGATTCTTCAGTCTCCAATTCAGCAGCATGAGTGTGCAATTCGTCGATGGATGGATATCAAATGAAGAGCTGAAGCCTTAATTTATAGAAATCTAGGGCTTTGGAGGTGCATGAAAAAAAGCCATAAATCACTCAAATAACTTAGGTTGATTTTTGAGTTATTTTTAAATAAAGGATAATTAACTCACAAAAACATGCAAAAGCAGAGTTCAACTCAAAATAGAGTTTAGATTTAATTGATAATTGATAGTTGTCTACTTTTCTTGATTGTGCATGTTTTATTTATGAATGAATTTAATAATAAAGTGATTTATTTCCAACTTAATTGATTTTGAAAAATAAAATAATTGATTTATGGGTTAATCAATTATTTTTCAAACTTTTATTCAAAAACAATATTATTAAAAATTGACAACTTGCTTTAATTAATTAAATAAGAATTTAATCAATTATTCATAGGATTTTGGATTTATTGTCAAAATTAAATAATACAATTTAGGAATAAATAGAATTAACTTCAATTAAATAATTAAGTCACAGAATTAAATCTAATTAATTAAATATTGAGAATATTCAATTAATCAAACTTTAGGATAAATAGGATTTATCACCAAATAATCATTAAATCAAAGATAATTATGATAATTAGGAATATTACTAGGAATATTCCCTGATGCAGAATTTGAGATAATCAATTAGGATTCGATAATGTTTATATGTGCCTTTGGTTAGGACTTCGATGTCGATTTCATTTGATATGTCAATGTAAGAGGTTAATGAACTTATAGCCCATTTTTGGGGTATTACATTTTGACCCTCTTTGAATTATTGTGAAAAGCCCAATGGTTCAAAGACAGTCTATGTATGATGTTGAAACTAATGTTTGAAATTAAAATTGATATGAAACAAAAATTGTGATATGAGATTTGAAGATATTAGGTCCTGAATGACCAAAGATAATGTTAACTATAACAGCAAATGAACTGATGATTGCGAAAAAGTGTCAAAATGCTTGATTCTGAACCTTATGATTGCGAAGAAGTGAGTGACTGATTCTAGAGCCGATTTTCCTTATATTGAATCACATTGGTATCACATCTGAACCCTTCAGTTTCTGAAGAACCAAGGAAATAACACAATTGAACCGATAGTTGCAAAAACTGATACAATTTACAAGATTAAGAGAATACCATATTGATATGGATCTCGATGAATCTAATATGCCTCGAGTGATGATTGATTTTCCCTAAGCGATGAGGTCTTTTGGTGAATCAGCAACTAGATGTGGTTGTTGTCTTGATTACTGAAGAAAAATAGATTTCCATAAAGATACAATTTCAATAAAGATATGATTACAGACTTTAAATGATGTGTAATACCATGCCCCCTTCAGGAGTAAAATTGAAATCTGACAAGAAAAGTCAGTGTTGATAGCTTAGAAGCATGTTAATTGATTTGAAAAGTGGTTAAACATGTTTGAAAATATATTCTGCATCGTTTGGAGGCCCAAAAGACCAAGTTTGACTAGGTTAAACCATGAGTTGACCATAGTTGACCAAGTTTAAATTTTGATAGTTTGATGTAAGATAATTAGTTAAGTTGAATTCTAGATTTGGATGATGGTTGAAGGTCAATTATGCAAGCAGTAAATCATCCTGGGTCCAAAAATTTTTAATCATGATTTTGACATAGTAAATGATTTCAAATTTGAATTTTGATCCTGAAAATGGATTCAGAGCATCGAAATTAGTCAAGGGTGCAATTTTTGTGAAAAATGGAGCACTTTTGAAAATTAGGTCAAAAGCTATATAAAGGTCGAAAGGGTCATTTTCAATTCATTTCAACCTTTTGACTTTAGAAATCTTTGTAAAGCCCTCTGAGAAAAATGGTAGATAAAGTGGTAGAACTGAAGGTACCTGTGAGTTCGCACCAATTTGAGTGCAATCAGAGACACCAGAGACCTCGACAGTACAGACATGCGGTAGGTGGACCTCTGTGCTTTGCTAAAATGTCAATTTTTCCATGTTTTATAGGATTTTAGCAATTTTTCATACATCTTTTCAATTTTTGAATTTTGCATGCATGGAAACTCGTACGACTCCCCAGCGGGACTCATATGACTTTTCAATAGTAGCTAGGTGGTCGTCTGATAAGCCCACATGACTTGTATCAGAGGGACCCATGAGTCATACTACATTCCGTCGGGTCCCTCATAACTCATATGAGGAGGGATGCATTGTCATGCTACTATGGTTTGTCATTTGGTATGATGTGGAAAGTCGTACGACTTTTCATGCTAGTCTAAGTTGTTGTATGGAAAATAGTGAGCTGAAAACTTAGTATTAGGTCAAATTTTTTATTTTTTTGATCTCTTAGCCTGATTGCTGACCTGTTAACCTACCTTCTAAAATACTAAACTACCCCATTTATGTCCTTGTAACTTGTTCTGTGACCCAATTACTGATATGATTCCCTATTTTTGTGTTGTGTAGGTTGTATATCCAGATGTACATGTACAAATCTCTCATCCTGCTACTCAGAGATTATGTGTCTCCTTGCCAGACCCTATGAGGGTCCATCTTGCTTCTTGTGGATTCAAGCACTTGATTCATTTACCTGAGATTAGGGTAAATAATGGGCTTTTGACTGCATTGATTGAGAGGTTTCACTCAGAGACCCAGACTTTCCACTTGCTGATGGGGGAGATCACTATTACCCCTGAGGATGTGTACTGGATACTGTGGATTCCTTTCATGTTGCTAGGAGACCAGAGTATGTGAGTTTGGGGAACTCAGGTGTTTTAGCTTTTAGACATCTCTTCGGAGATGATACCCAGATGACAGCCTCCATTTTTTGGGAGACCTTAGTTTAAAGATATGGACAGACACACCGGCTAGAGTGCATCATTGTCGGGATGATTGGTGGCGTTATCATGTCTGACCGTCAACAGACGGTCTTTTGATGGGCTGGGCCCCTATGGTAGCACGGTTGATGGCCACTCCCACTAAGTTGGCTTGGGGTTAGTGTTTATTAGCACACATGTTTTCTGAGATGCATGAGGTGGTGTATCAGGAGAGAAAATCTTTTGCTGCAGGAGCTCTTATTCTACAAATATGGGCATGGGAGCATATCTCAGTGTTGAGACCTATTTGTACTTAATAGAGGTAGCCTTGAGAGCCTGTCATCTATACTTATGCTGGATATGTCATTCAGGGATGGATGGGCCATACTGAGTACTAGAGGCAATGCCTCAATGATATGACATTTGTTCACTGGAGACCTTATGTAGCCATTGAGCCTTGGCCTACTGCTCAAGAGTAGTTTAGTTATTTCTTCTAGAACCGTGTACTGATTGGGAGGTCCACCTCCACCATAGAGAGGTTTTTGATTACCAAGGTCTAGTGGCAGTATGGATGTATTTAGGATTCCCCAGAGGATTACACTACATATGCATGGATAGGGCATGAGATTGAACTTGGATGGACATAGAGGCTCTCTTATGCTTTGTGTTCATAGAAGTATAGTGCAATTGTTGGCAGGGACTAGGAGTACAGACCAAATGTACTGGATGTTGGTGTTACTAAGGGATTCATTTCATGGCTTGTTGATCACCCCATTCATAGATTTTCTAATCCCACTGAGTTGATACCCTCCATGGAGGAGGTGATGGATGTTACTGGTGCTCTGATGGGACAGGGTCCTAGACCTACACAAGCTCCTATCATACACCCCACAGCTCTGAGACCTAGAGTGATGGCTCCACCATAGAGATGATCAGGATAGATGATGGCCCCTCATCCCACTAGTTCTACAGTAGGAAGATCTTCCAATTCTCATAGACAGACTATGGGAGAGAGCAGTACATTAGGTGGAGTTGGTTCAGTAGATGAGGTACTAGCAGCTGAGCAGGTGGTAGGTGGTGGTGTGGAATTTACAGAGGGAGATACTAGTTTTGATTTAGGTGCTGAGGTTAGACACCATAAGGTGCAGAGGGCAGAGACTACTAAGTAGGTTGCCCCTGATACTGATATGCCAGATGTTGATCCTACTGCTCCTCCTACTTCATAGGACACTATCAGATAGCTTAGTGCACAGGTCAAGGACCTGAAGGTACATAGTGCTCAATGGTAAGAGTGATATATAGAGGCAGATAGACAGCGGACTAAGCTACATGCTAAGGTACAGAGGTTACAGGAAGAGGTGATTCATCAGACCTCACGGGTAGCTTATTACGTGTCCACATATTATATAGTTGTTCTTGCTGCATAGAGAGTTCCCTCCTATTCATAGTACATGATGGCATCAGAGGGAGCCAGAGCACCTAGAGCAGAGGTAGTACCAGATGCACCACCTCCACCTCCACCAAATGCAGAGGATCATGCTAATAGCTGATTGATCTGTGATATGTTCTAACATTTTTGATCTGTTGAGTCTGATATATTGTACTCTTTTTTATCATTGATATACTGTATTGATTCTAATAGCTCAGCTGAGCTCATTGTTTTGTATATTGTGCCAGTAGTGTACCCTTGACTAGTTCAAGATTTTTGATATATATGAAATCGATATTTTGGTTGTGACTTCATGTGTACTTGTCATGGTTTGATTTATGATGATATCATGTGATGCTTATGCTATGAGTAGAGTAGAATGTATGTATGGATAAATGCAATGCAATGATTTCTTTCAAATGTATGGATGTTATGCAAATGTATTTGATTATGGAAAGATGTATGTATGATTTATGCAAATGTATTTGATTATGGAAAGATGTATGTATGATTTATGCTGATGCACATGGATGAATTGTAATGCAACAAATGATTATGATATGTAAATGCAATGATACACATGATATATTTTGTAGGTATTGATGAGGACAAGTACTCAGTCTTATGTTAAAAAGGATGTTTAACCTAGGAGGATAACTACTTGCGATTCAATTTAAGAGACCTTCAAGTTAGGTTTCAGCTCTTGTTAGATTCGAAGAGATATTAGAAGAATTGGTTAAGCATTGAAGTGTATTCAGCCATTTGTGAGATCATGCAAACATGCAGAATGCAAAGAGACATGCAGAATGAAATGCAACCTAAGACCTAGGACCTAGTCACTGATCATGTGTCGATCATTCTCATCATTGGATTTTTAGGTAACCAGATAAATCAATACAATGCGCACTAGTTAGAAACCATAGACATATGAATATCAATTTGTATGCTCAAGAATCAATACAATACCCACTGGTCAAATAACCATGGACATATGAATATTGATTTTGTTTTCAAAATGTCGGATTAGATATAAGCATCAAGGCACAAAATCCATGATGACCTGAATATCATGTCCATTTTTATATAGCAATTTGTATAAGCATCAAAACATAAATGTCGTGATGACCATAATATGCCTTGCAGTTCAAACACATCAAGTCATCAAGAGATTATTCTAAATCCAATGTGAATTACTTGTATTGACCCTTTATTGTTCACATCCTTAGGTAAGATTGAATTTCACAATAGGATAAAGAACTCACTCAAAAAGACAATAGTTAGATCAAACTTCCTTGAATTTTTTAGGTATCAATGGTTGAGGTACGCATGGCCATCCAATTCAAGATAGAGGCTCTTACAGTCGGAGACCATTTCAATCCAGAATTTCCAAAGTTGTTAGATTTTCACATACAAGAAGAAAACAAAGAAAAGATTATGCCCCCAATCATCACTCTCTAAATCTTGTAAAGGACATCATCAAAGAGCTCGAAGGGACACAATATGCAAAAATCTTAATGTGAATCAGTAAGCATACAAGGAGATAAAAGCATGAAGAAGCATAGATTGTTTTTAGTTTGATGTTTGATGTTGATTACATTGTTGTAGATGCAAAATCCTTTCTGGAGATGAGACACACTGACTGACTCAAATGAAGCTTCAAAGGACTCTAACTAGATATGATACGTCTGAGACACATTGGAGGTGATAGGATGTGATATTGGTTTCCCCCAAGTTTTAACATTGATATGATACTGACACTTGAGCTGATTGGTGTATAGTCCAACTTATTAAAAATAGATTGGGAGATATGTACAAACTAAAGCAAGACTGAAAGCTGGGAAAGACCAATATTGCGCTGATAGATGGAGCACTTTGAAACAAGTGGCACCCATTTGTTAGGCTTTCACCATCTTCACAGATGTTCTATTTTTGCTACCAAGGTGCCTGTTTCTAGGTTTTCACCAAGGCACTTTTTCTTTTTCTCATTTTTTTGTAATTTTCATTTTTTCAATTTTTTTGTGAATCATCAAGGCACCTATTGCTAGGTTTTCACCAAGATGTTCACTTTTTCAGGACTTTTTCTAATTTTAAAGATTTTTTTAAGACATTTTACCATAGACTGAATGCCTTAGGTGTAGAATTTCTTCAGATGGAGAACATTGATTGGTTCTCAGAGCTATTCTCCTTTAGTCATTGAGAGTGGATAGGCACCAGAGCCAAAAGTAGTAGTGATTACAAAGGGACCCAGCTAGTTGGGTTCAAACTTCCCCTTCTGTTCTCAATGTGATTAATTTTTAGGATTTTCTCTAAAGACTAGATCACCAACCTAAAATTCTCTATGTTTGACTTTCTTGTTGTAACCTCTAGACATTCTATTCTGATATACTCTGAAATGATCATATGCTACTTGTCTGTGCTCATCTAGTAGTTCAAGTTCTTGCAACCTAGACACTCTATAGTCATCATCAGTTACTAGACCATGCATTCTAATTCTTAGTGATGAGATTTCAACCTCAATAGGTAGTACTACTTTAGACCCATAAACTAAAGTGAAAGGTGTAGCCCCAGTAGGTGTTTTGATGCTTGTTCTATAGGCCTAGAGAGTTGGATTGATCATGAGATGCCAGTCTCTTCCTATTTTATTAACTGTACGGTGCAAGATTTTCAATAGATTCTTGTTAGATGCCTCTTCTTGTCCATTTCCTTGAGGATAGTAGATAGAATACCAATGTTGTGTGATCTTGAATTTGGCACATAAATAATCTAGGTCTTTATTCTTGAATTGTCCACTATTATCTATGATTATGGAATGAGGCATCCCATATCTACATATGATATAGTTCAATATGAACATAGATATTTTCTTTCCAGTTGCTCGTGTCAAAGGGACTGCTTCTACCCATTTTTAAAAATAATCTGTAGCTATGATTATATGGGTATGTCCATTAGAAGAATGAGGATGTATAGCTCCTATAAGATCAAATGCCCATTGGTGAAAAGGCCATTGTGTAGTAAAGGTAATTAGATCTCTCCCTAAAGAATGGATTAAGTTACCATGCACTTGGCACTTTTGATAGTTCTTAGCAAACTTGATAAACTCTTTCTCCATTTCAAGCCAATAATACCCAGCCCTAATAAGTTTTCGAGCTAGTGTTAAACCGTTCGAGTGTGACCCACAAATACCATCATGGACTTCCTCTAATGCACGTTGAGACTCTTCCTATTCTAAACATCTAAGTAGCGTACCATCTAGACCTCATTTGTATAGATCATGACCAATGATGACATATTGGGAGGCATTACGGATAAGGTATCTCTTTTCATGGTGGTTGAAGGTATCAGGAATGATTTGGTCTCAGAGATAGGAAAATAGGTTTCTGTATCTAGATGAATCATGACCAACAATAGTGTAGATCATGCGGGTTTCAGGGGAATCATATGCAGGATAAGATAGTGCTTCCACCAGGAACTCATAGCGTAGCTCATGTTCAGGTTGCTGTAATAAAGTAGATAGCATTGCCATTGCATCCGTAGCCTTATTCTCTGTTCTAGGAATTTTCTCAAATGTGATAGATAGGAAATACTTCTTTAGATCATCTACCATTCTCTTCTAAAGAATGAGATTTTCATCTTTAGTTTGGTACACATCATTGACTTGATGGATAACAAGTTGAGAGTCTCCATGAATGTGTAATTTTGTTACTTGCCACTCAATTGCTATTTTCATGCCATTCAAAAGGGCTTCATATTCTGTAATATTATTTGTGCAAGGGAACTTTAATCTGAATGCTTTTGCGATTGAGTATCCTTAAGGAGTTATGAACAATATGCTCACTCCTGATCCATTTTGTGTATAGGAGCCATCAAAGAATAACTACCATTCCCTAGAAGAAAGAGTCATGATAGAGGAATCTAAAAATTCTATTTGCATTGGTGTATCATCAATCATAGGTGCATCTTCTAATTGATCAGTAATAACCTATCCTTTGATAGCCTTTGTTTCCACATATTAAATGTCAAATTCAATTAAGAGCATGACCCATTTAGCTAATCTACCTGTAAGGGTAGCTTTGCTTAGTAGGTACTTGAGTGGATCAATCTTAGCTACCAATTGTGTGGTATGAGCTAACATGTAATGTCTCAGTTTTTGTGATGCAAAGATCACAGCTAGACAAGATTTCTCAATCATTGAATAGTTCTTCTCATATGCAACCAATGTCCTACTGATATAGTATATAGCTCTTTCCTTTTTGTTTTCAGCATGTTGTGCGAGCAATGCCCCCAGTAATGTGTCTATTGCAGAGACATATAAGATCAATGGCTTCCCATGAATAGGAGGCATCAAAATAGGAGGATTTGATAGATATTGTTTGATATGGTCAAATTTCTTCTCACATTCTTCATTCCATGCAAAGGTCACACCTTTATGTAATATTTTTGTAAAAGGTTGTGATATATCTACTAGCTGTGATATGAATCTTCTGATAGATTGAACTCTTCCTTGCAATATCCTCATTTGACTAATATTCTTTGGAGGTTGCATTTCCATTATAGCCTTCACTTTAGTTGGATCAACTTCAATACCCTTCTTTGAAACTATGTATCCTAAGAGCTTTCCAGAAGCGACACCAAAAGCACACTTCTTAGGATTTAGTCTGAGACTAAATTTTTCCATTCTGTCTAGTATCTTGCTCAAGTCATTTAGATGTTCAGCTCTAATCATAGATTTTTCTAAAGTGTCATCAGCATAATCTTCCATAGTCCTATGCATCATGTCATGAAAAATAGATGTCATGGCTCTTTGATATGTAGCACCAGCATTCTTAAGCCCAAATGGCATGACATTCCAACAGAAGGTGCCCCATGCACATGTGAAAGTAGTTTTCTCTTGATCCTCTGGAGCAATTTTTATTTGATTATATCCAAAAAAACCATCCATTAAAGAATACATCTCAAAGGTTGCAGTCATGTCCACTATCATATCAATGTTAGGTAGTGGAAAATCATCCTTAGGACATGCTCTATTTACATCTCTAAAATCTGTGCACACTCTGATTGATTTATCTAGTTTTGAAACAGGTACAATATTAGAGATCCACTCTGCATAGTCAATAACTCAGATGAATCTAGCTTTTAGGAGATTCTCTAATTTATCTTTTACCAAGAGTGCAACATGAGGATGCATCTTTCTCAATTTTTGCTTGATAGGTTTGACATTTGGAGCTATAGATAAATGATGCATTATAAGATTAGGATCCAACCTTGGCATATCTAAATATTTCCATGCAAAGTTGATCTTCTTCTCTATTAGGAATGTTGTAAATTTTTGCTTCTCTTCTTCTAATAAAGATTGTGCTACATGAATCAACTGTGGTTCTTCTATTGTTCCCAAATTGATGGATTGAGTGCACTCAATTAGAACTAGAGATCTATCCTATAAATGACTCGGAAAGACATCAAATATCTCATCCTTAGGCACCTCAGAGAGGTTTTCACCTTTGGATACATCTTTTATTTTTACTTTTGTAGGTTCTGAGACTACCACAAAGTGGTTTTCACCCTCAGAACTCTTTTTCTTTTTCTTTTTATTCTTATTTTTTTGACTAAGATACTTGATCTCTGACTCCATCATGCTAACACTCAGTTCACTAATGGAAGTACTCATAGGCTCTGTAATACCCCAAAAATGGGCTATAAGTTCATTAATCTCCTACATCTTCAATTCGAATGAAATCGACATCAAAGTCCTAATCTAAGGCACATCTAAACATCATCAAATCTAATTGATTATCTTAAATTTTGCATCGGAGAATATTCCTAGTAATATTCCTAATTATCTTAATTATCTTTAATTTTATAATTATTTGGCAATAAATCACATTTATCCTAAAGTTTGATTAATTAAATATTTTGTATATTTAATTAATTAGATTTAATATTTTCCACTTAATTGTTTAATTAAATTTAATTCTATCTATTATTAATTGTATTATTTAATTTTGACAATAAATCAAAATTCCTATCTTTAATTGATTAAATTCTTATTTAATTAATTAAAGCAAGTTGTCATTATTTAATAATATAGTTTTTAATAAAAATTTGATTAAATAATTGATTAACCCATAAATCAATTGTTTTATTTTTAAAAGCAGTTAAGTTGGAAATAAATCACTTTATTATTAAATTAATTCATAAATAAAACATGCACAATCATAAAAGCAAACAACTATCAATTATCAATTAAAGCTAAACTCTATTTTGAGTTAAAACTTAGCTTTTGCATGTTTTTGTGAGTTAATTATCTTTTATTTAAAAATAACTCAAAAATCAAGTTGAGTTATTTGAGTGATTTATGGCTTTTTCCCATGCACCTCCAAAGCCTTGGATTTCTATAAAACCAAGGCTCATCTCTTCATAATTCATCTCTCAATCATCTCTCAAATTTGCATCCAAGCATCTCATATTTTGCACAATCACGCTGGAGAATTGGAATTGAAGAATCAAAGCTCTTGCGAATCGACATCTTTGTGAGAGCAATCTCAGTGCCATAAAGGGGAGGGGTCAACAGGACAGAAGCGTTAAATGTTCCACTTGGCAACCCTTTTGTGCTTTTAAGAACTCCCTTGTTTTCTAAGTTGTGGACTCATTTTTAGCTTGTGTGAGGTGTTAAGTGTTCCACCTTGTGGACTCATCTCATATTCGCTTTAAACGTTAAGTGTTCCTCTTTCTACTTTTTGGATGCTTTTGGTAGATTTGCTTTCGGAACATACATCTGTGCTCACATAGTAATTAGGCCCTATGAACACTATTTGTGATTCTTGAGAGATTGGATTCCTAGCGAAATCCTTCTTGACGATAGAATCCTTGTAGGTAGGGAAGATACTTAGTGCGTTTCACATTCAACTTAGTTAGTGAGTCTTCTCTTATTGATCGACACATTCTCTCTCCGGAGAGGTTGATAGATCACGTGGGGTTGATATCACGAGCTTTGGTGAATCAAAATTGGTTAGTGCATCTTCTCTTATTTATTGATACATTCTCTCCCCGGAGAGGTTGATAGATCACGTGGAGTTGATATCACAGACCTTGGTGGAACAAAACTTTGTCTTAGCGTGTCGGATTAATCTACTTGCTTTGTTTGGGTTAAAAGTGAAGAGGTGTCAAAACCTTGAATCTGGAGCCAAGTCCCCTTGTGGTATACTATTGTGAGTCATCTTTAGAGAGGGTTAACCATAGCGGACAATCCCTTCACAGGGAAAACTGCATTGATGGAACCTCAAGCGGTAATAGCCATTTTCACAATGGTAGTGACAACCGCTATATAAATGTCCTTGTGGAAGAAATCTCCACGGGTATGGTTCATTGTTGGGTTGTCAGATCTCCCTAGCAGCTCTTGAAGATTAAGTTCTCGGACTGTGTCAAAACCCTGGTGTGCTGGGATTGGAGTTCACCCCTTTGAATCATAAAAGTTGCAGAGTCAAACCATTACTAAAAACCCTAGAGAGGCCACTTTTTCACTTTCAGGTATATGTGCGTTATTGCAAAACTTTTTCAGAACATACACAATTAGTACTCTCAGGGATTAGCACAATTTGGTCACTTGATTGTTCATGCGCAAGGTTGCTTTTGCCCTTGTTCATTGTTTTCAGACGTGCTTGGAATCACTTTCTTGCTGTTCTGCGTGCTTATTTATCTACTTGGCTATTAAAAATGATCAAATCTGGTATAACCTTCAAAATCTGAACAATACAATTTGCAAACAATCCAAAATTGAAGACCTTACATTTTGCAACAATTGACGTAAAATCTTTTCTGGAGTCAAAAGTCGTACGAGTTTTGTCAAGTGTCATTTCAGTATTACCCAACTGTCATATGAGTTTAGCAACTATCATTTCATAGACTACCCAGTGTCGTACGAGTCTGTAGAGTGTCGTTTGGAAAAATTTGAGAAAGTTGTCAGAAATTGTCAAATTGCAAGATATCCAATGTTTCCAGCCTAGTTCCAGAATCTGTCAAAAATATCATTGTGTCAGGAACAGAGTAGTAGCTATTGAGCATTCTACCATTTTCTGAGTTTGATCTTTTGAATCTGATCTAGTCTTCTGTTTGATCAATTTGAGTCCTTTTTATCTCATGTCAAAACCTTGTCATAACTATCAATCTTCAATCAATCAATCTTCAAAAACAAACTAAGTGTTGAGAACTCATGTCCGCTATCTTTTGGGCGATCTATCCCATACATCCAGGGCACAGTTTCCTTCACCCACATCTCATCAGATCATCAAAACTATCATAATCTTGACAAGGTTGCGTCATCTGATTTTCTCAAATCAAATTGTTCTTCAGTTGTCTTCATCCTTTTCTTCTGTTTCATTCAAAGTTAATGGTGGAGACCAGAGCTTCTTCACACAAGAAATCAGAAGAAACATCTCAGAACTTACTTTTGACCAATACCCTAGGTCCAACTCTTGAACAACTCATCAAGTCAGGTATCTACAAAGATGACGGTCTCGGTAACTTTCGATTAAAAACTGGTTACATACCTCCTCTATCAACTCACAGAGGTAATCAACAAACTCCTCCTCAATCTATTCCAGGGAGCCCAAAAACTCCTACCATGTCTCAAGCAGGGACAAACCATGGTTCTCTAGGAGGAGGATCCCAGGGACACCATTCTCAACATAATGCCGACCAAGACCCTACACCCTCTGAAATCCATCGGTGTCAGAATGACGATGAATTCAAAAGAATGATGAGGCATTTCTTGAAAATGGATAGAGAGGCATACTTTTTGCAATTAGCCCAAGAAGGAGCTAAACTTCCTCCTCACTTCAATGTCGAAGATATCATCACACATGAGGAAGAAACTCTGATGACGGCCATAATGAACCAGCTGCACGCTATACAGGTCAAAATGAATAAAATTGAGAAAGAGAAGGAACCCAAGGAATTCTCCATGGAGGCCCTTTGTCCTTTCCCTTTTGACAAAGACTTGTATATGCCTCCATTCCCAAAAAGAGTGGAGATACCAAAGTATGACAAATATGACGGACACTCTGATCCTCAAGATCATGTCAGAGAGTTCTGTACACAATCCATGGAATTCATGCATGAACCGACTTATCTAATGCATCTTTTTCCTAGATCCTTGGGAGGAGCATCCATTCAGTGGTTTTCAAGATTACCTTCTACGATCAAAACTTTTGAGGAATTGATTAAATTGTTTTATCAACAATATTCCTACAATATTCAACATCCGATTACCATGATCGATATCTGTAACCTCAAGCAATATCCAGGGGAATCATTCCTAACTTTTCTCAAGAGGTGGCGAAAGAAGTTTTCTTTATATGCTAGACCAATTCCTGAAATGGAGAAACTTGAAAACTTTATCAATAACCTTGTTCTAGAGCTCAACTATCCATTGCAAATGCAAGATCATGTATTTTTTGATAAAATGGTGGATAATGCAATCAAGATTGAGAAAGTACTTATCAAGAAAGGAGAAATCACACTTCAAAAGGACAAGTCTAAATCGAGATCTAGCTCAAAAGATAAAAACAAGACCTGGAATAGAAACAAAGGTATCATCTCTGACGGTGTTGTTGACACTATCCACACCCCATCAAAGGCACCGGCCTACAATCTCACCCTTGCCACCAAAGCCATTGAAGCTTCAGAGCAAAAATCTGCTGAACCATCTCCAAAGAAGCCATTCAAATGATGGGATAATAAATGAAAGTTTACTCCCCTGGGAGAATCTTTGGAATCTGCTCTGAGGACCCTGATAGCTGATAACATGATCTCTTTACCACAAATCCAAAAACTTGATCCGGATCCAAAACCATGTTGGTGGAAAGATAATGAATTTTGTGCTTTCCATCGAACTAAAGGCCACAGAACTAATGGATGCTTCCATTTGAAGCATACCATTCAAGACTTGATAGATCAAGGGGACATCACAATCGATAATCCTACTAGCAATAATGATCACACAGCATTTACAGAACCTTTTCCACAACATGGCAAGGGAGTTTCCACTTCTCAGCCTAACATGGGGGCAAAAGTCAACTATGCCTACCCTGGAAATGATGCTGTCATCAATATGGTGGAACCATGCCTCTCTGAGAGCTGTAATGTCATCACGATTGTACGAAGAGATAGAAATCATTCCTCAGCTAATGCAGTTACCAGATCATAAGCTCAGATGCATCTCAAAGGACAAACACCAAATTCATTTGATGTCCCTAAGATACCTTTCAATCTCACATCTGCTTCTAAACAGAAGGTTGCCTCAAAATCTTCCAATCCAAAGGATACCAAACCTACATCTTATAGCATCGTACAACAACTCCAGCATACCAATGCCAAAATCTCTATGTTTGAGTTACTTCGAATATCTCCAGCTCACCGAGATATCCTAGACAAAGCTTTGCTCAGCTCTAATGTTCCTGATGATCTAGATCTAGACAGGTTCCAGACTATGGTTGGTCATCTAACATCTCCGTAATATATCTCCTTTTCAGAAGAGGATGACAACTCCCTAAGTCACCCACATAATCAGCCCTTGCACATAGAAGTCTTCATTCAGAACCGTCGAGTCAAATGTGTGTTGATAGATGGGGGCGCAGGCCTCAACATTTGTTCTTACAACTTAATCACACAGTTGGGATTCTCAGAGATGTCTATTGATCCTCGAAAGAAGATCACCATAAAAGCCTATGATGAACAAGAAAGAGCTTCTAAAGGCACCATTGTCTTGCCCATCTGGTTGGGTCCAGTCATCAAAGATACCACATGTCAGGTGCTCGATCTACCATTGGCTTACAATATCCTTCTAGGGAGACCCTGGATACATGAAATGCAGGCTATTCCTTCAACATACCATCAATGCTTGAAATTTCCCTATGAAGGAGTGGAGGTTACTATCCCAGCTGATCTGAGTACAACTTGCAATACATTGAAGGAAAGTGCCGATAAACTTGTTCCCAATAACAGAGAATCTTCCATCAAGCAAAAAAATGTGGCTTCCACATCTAAGATGGATGACATTGCTAAAGAGATCAATATCAAAGAAAATGGGATGGGAGAATACACTATAGAGCCAGTCTTGTCTCTAACATCTCTCCCAATCTCACCTAAGTCATATGGCCAATCCTTGAAGCAGTCTAAATCAGAACCTAAGGAACCTATGGAAGCATACAAAAGACATTTTGTGGTGGAGCAAGTATCTAAACAAGAATTTGAAGAGGATGAAGCTGTGCTGGCATGGCTATATAAAGAGGATTCTGAATCTAAAATTGTTCAACCTAGTGAATCTATAGCACCTATAGTCCCTTCTAATTCATATGGTCCAGGAAACAAATTGATAGCCAAGATGGGATATTCTAGTCAAGGACCTCTAGGAATTAGGGGAAAGGGTCTTGTGACCCCCATTTCACATATTGGTCGAGCCAAAAAGGATACTGGTGGCATAGGGTTTAAAAAGAAACCCTATCATCTTAGAGGTGGTTGTTCTCATGTCATAGAACAAATTGCACCAGGAGAACCCCTTCTTAAGAAAGAAGAAACAGAACCCTCTGATGATGATTCAGATAGCTCTGAGCTTATCCCCTATGAAAAATTGCCTAAAGAGATCAAAGATCTTCTTGATGATACAGATGATCCTATCAGAAGAATTAATGTAGTAGAAACACAAGAACCTACTGTAGCGCAAGAGAGGGTTGTACCACAAGAACCAGACAATCTCGAAGGCAATCAAACTGATCAAGAAGCAGCGGGTAGTTATTCTGACACTGATTCCCATGAATATGAATTCAAGTCAGAGACTGAGGGTAATCCTTCTTGGGGTATTCATCCTGATTTCACGCACTTTCTAAGATTTCCTAGAGATTCTGAATCAGAAGATGAGTCAAATGATTATGAATGGGGTGCCATTCCAGAAGAAGATGAGCTTATAACAGAGAAATCTATTGATGTTATTCACCAATATGTCTCTCAACCCAACGTAGGTCTAGAGCGAAACAATGAACTTAACGTGTCTGATCCAACTATGGCTGAAGAGGACTCCTATGATGATGTTGAGCCTATTCACAAATTGAACATTCTGAGCTTTAATATCACCTTTGAACTTGAGCATCAGGTTAGGACCAATGATGACATATCCACATCCGTGAACACCATATCCCAAGCCTTTCCCACTTTGACTATCCAACGCCCTGATCTTATCGACCAAACTTCCACCAACCCAAACCATGGTATGTATACCTTCCCAAATGACTATGCCCTTGCCTGCTACCTTAATGCAGTTGAGCCTATGAGTACTTCCATCAGTGAACCGAGTGTCAGCATGACCGAGTCGGACATCAAATATCTTAGTCAGAAAAACAAGAGTAAAAAGAAAAAGAAAAAGAGTTCTGAGGGTGAAAACCACTTTGTGGCAGTCTCAGAACCGACAAAAGTAAAAAGAAAAGACATATCTGAAGGTGAAAACCTCTCTAAGGCACCTAAGGATGAGATATTTGATGTCCTTCCAAGTCATTTACAGGATAGATCTCCAGTTCTGATTGAGCCAACTCAATCCATCAATTTGGGTACAACAGAGGAACCACAATTGGTACATGTAGCACAATCTCTATCAGACGAAGAGAAACAAAACTTCACTACCTTCTTATCAGAGAAAAAGATCAACTTTGCATGGAAATATTCAGATATGCCAGGATTGGATCCCAATCTCACTATGCACCATCTATCCATTGCTCCCGGAGTAAAACCAATCAAACAAAAATTGAGAAAGATGCATCCTCATGTCGCACTTTTAGTCAAAGCAGAACTAGAAAAACTCCTAAAAGCTGGATTCATCCATGTCATCGACTATGCTGAGTGGATTTCCAACATTGTACCTGTTTCAAAACCAGATGGTTCAATCAGAGTGTGCACGGACTTTAGAGATGTGAACAGAGCATGCCCTAAGGATGACTTTCCACTACCTAACATTGATATGATAGTAGACATGACTGCGGGCTATGAAATGTATTCCTTAATGGATGGCTTTTCTGGATACAACCAAATCAAAATTGCTCCAGAAGATCAAGAGAAAATAGCTTTCACATGTGCGTGGGGAACTTTCTGTTGGAATGTTATGCCATTCGGACTCAAAAATGCTGGAGCTACATATCAAAGAGAAATGACATCTATTTTTCATGATATGATGCATAGAACAATGGAGGATTATGTAGATGATACCTTGGCAAAATCCATGATTAGAACTGAACATCTAACAGACTTGAGCATGATCCTCGACAGAATGGAAAAATTTAGTCTTCAACTAAATCCTAAAAAGTGTGCTTTTGGAGTCACTTCTGGAAAGCTCCTAGGATACATCGTCTCCAAGAAAGGCATTGAAGTTGATCCAGCTAAGGTCAAGGCTATAATAGAGATGCAACCTCCTACAAATATTAGTCAAATGAGGACATTGCAAGGCAGAGTTCAATCTATCAGAAGATTCATATCACAGCTAGCGGACATCTCACAGCCTTTTACAAAAACATTACATAAAGGTGTGACCTTTGCATGGAATGAAGAATGTGAGAACAACTTTAAACATATCAAGAAGTATCTATCAAATCCACCTATATTGATGCCTCCTATTCATGGGAAGCCATTAATATTATATGTCTCCGCAACAGATACATCACTGGGGGCATTGCTAGCACAGCATGATGAGAACAAGAAAGAAAGAGCCATCTACTATATCAGCTGAACTTTAGTGGCCTATGAGAAGAACTACTCAATGATAGAGAAGGCCTGTCTCGCTGTGATCTTTGCATCACAAAAATTGAGACACTACATGTTAGCTCATACTACTCATTTGGTAGCTAAAATTGATCCACTGAAATATCTCCTAAGCAAAGCTGCCCTCACAGGTAGACTAGCTAAATGGGTCATGCTCTTGAGTGAATTTGACATTGAATATGTTGAAAGAAAAGCTATCAAAGGACAGGTCATTGCTGATCAATTAGCTGAAGCACCATTGTTTGATGATACACCCATGCAAATGGAATTTCCCGATTCCTCTATCATGCACCTCTCTTCTAGAGCATGGCGATTATTCTTTGATGGCTCCTACACACAGAATGGATCCGGAGCAGGCATATTATTCATTACTCCTCAAGGATACTCGATACCCAAAGCATTCAGATTAAAGTTTCCTTGCACAAACAATATTGCTGAATATGAGGCACTTCTCAATGGTATGAAAATGGCAATACAGTGGAGAGTTACAGAGATGCACATTCATGGAGACTCACAACTGGTCATCCACCAAGTCAATAATGTGTACCAAACCAAAGATGAAAAGCTCATTCCTTACAAGAGAATGGTCGATGATCTAAAGAAATACTTCATCTCTATCACATTTGAGCAAATACCCAGAATGGAGAATAAGGCTGCTGATGCAATGGCAACATTATCTACTCTTTTACAACAGCCTAAACATGAACTACGCTACGAGTTCCTGGTGGAAGCCCTATCCTATCCTGCATATGACTCCCCTGAAACCCGCATGATCTACACTGTTGTAAGTTATGACTCATCTCGCTACAAAAATTTGTTCTCCTATCTCCATGACCAAATCATCCCTGAGTCCTTTAACCATTTTGAGAAATGAAACCTTATCCGATCTGCATCCCGATATGTCATCATTGGTAATGATCTGTACAAACGAGGTCTAGATGGTACACTGCTTAGATGTTTAGAACGAGAAGAGTCTCAACGTGCATTATAGGAAGTCCACAAGGGTATATGTGGGTCACACTCGAACGGGTTAACGTTAGCTCGAAAACTTATTAGGGCTGGGTATTATTGGCCTGAAATGGAAAAAGAAGCTATTAAATTTGCTAAAAACTGTCAACAGTGTCAAGTACATAGAAACTTGATTCATGCTCCAGGGAGAGATCTGATTCCCTTTACTACACAATGGCCTTTTCAACAATGGGCATTTGATCTCATAGGTGCTATCCATCCGCACTCTTCTAATGGACATACCCATATAATCACAGCTATAGATTATTTTACAAAATGGGTAGAAGCAGTTCCTCTAACACAAGCAACAGGGAAACAGATCTCTATGTTCATCCTGAATTACATCATTTGCAGATATGGGATCCCTCACTCTATAATCACAGATAACGGGGGACAATTCAAAAACAAGGACCTAGATGACTTATGTGCCAAGTTCAAAATTACTCAACATTGGTCATCTATCTACTATCCTCAAGGGAACGGATAAGCTGAGGCTTCAAACAAAAATCTCCTGAAGATCTTGCACAGAATAGTGAATAAAATAGGAAGAGACTGGCATCTGATGATCAATCCAGCTCTCTGGGCATACAGAACTAGTATCAGAACACCTACAGGGGCTACACCTTTCGCTTTAGTTTATGGGTCTGAAGCGGTATTGCCTATTGAGGTTGAAATCCCATCACTCAGAATCAAAATGCATGGACTTGTCACTGATGAAGACTACAGAGTGTCGAGGTTACAAGAACTTGAACTACTAGATGAGCGCAGACAAGTAGCGTATGATCATCTCAGAGTGTATCAGAAAAGAATGTCTAGAGGCTACAACAAGAAAGTCAGACATAGAGAATTTCAGGTTGGCGATCTAGTGTTGAGAGAAAATCCTAAAAATCAATCACATCGAGAACGCAAGGGGAAGTTCGAACCCAACTGGCTGGGTCCCTTTGTAATCACTGCTACTTTTGGCTCTGGTGCCTATCAACTCTCAACAACTGAAGGAGAACAGCTCCGAGAACCAATCAACGTTCTCCATCTAAAGAAATTCTATGCCTAAGGCATTCAGTGCTTGGTAAATGTCCTGAAAAAAATCTTAAAAATTGGAAAAAGTCCTGAAAAAATGAACATCTTGGTGAAAACCTAGCAATAGGCGCCTTGATGATTCACAAAAAAATAAAAAAATATCAAAAGTACAAAAAAATTGAAAAAATGAAAAAAAAAAAATGAAAAAAAGAAAAAAAATGAAAAAAAGAAAAAAAAGTGCCTTGGTGAAAACCTGGAAACAGGCACCTCGGTAGCAAAAATAGAATCTCTACCAAGATGGTGAAAACTCGGCAAACGGGCACCACTTGTTCCAAAATGCTCCATCTATTAGCACAATCTTGGTCTTTCCCAGCTTTCAGTCTTGCTTTAGTTTGTACATATCTCCCGGTTTGTTCCTGCATTTCCAGTTTTCAATAAGTCGGCCTGTACACCAACCAGCTCAAGCGTTTGCATCCTATCAATGTTCACACTTGGGGGCAATCAATGTCATATCCTATGGTCTCCCATGTATCTTAGACGTGTCATATCCACTTAGAGTCCTTTGAAGCTTCAAGTTGAGTCAGTCAGTCTGTCTCGTCTCTAGAAAGGATTTTGCATCAACAACAATCAAACATCAAAACTCAACTGAAAACAATCTGTGCTTTTCATGCTTTTATCTCCTTATAGGCTTACTGATTCGCATTGAGACTTTTGCATATTGTGTCCCTTTGAGCTCTTCGATGATGTCTTTTATAGGATTTAGAGAGTGATGACTGGGGGCATAATCTTTTCTTTGTCTTCTGCTTGTATGTGAAAATCTAACAGCTTTGGAAATTTTGGATTGAAATGGTGTCCGACTGTAAGAGCCTCTATCTCGAATTGGATGGCCATGCGTACCTCGACCATTGATACCCAAAAAAAAATTCAAGGAAGTTTGATCTAGCTATTGTCTTTTTGAGTAAGTTCTTTCTCCTACTGTGGAATGCAATCTTGCCTAAGGATGTGAACGATAAAGGGTCACTACGGGTAATTCACATTGGATTTAGAATGATCTCTTAGCTGTTTGATGTGTTTTTAATGCAAGGCGTATTCAGGTCATCATGACGTTTATGTTTTGATGCTTATACAAATTGCTATATCAAAATGGACATGATATTCAGGTCATCCTGGCGTTTGTGCCTTGGTGCTTATATCTAATCCAACATTCCGAAAACAAATCAATATTCATATGTCCATGGTTGTATAACCAGTGGGTGTTGTATTGATTCTTGCACATACAAATCAATATTCATATGTCTATGGTTTCATGGCTAGTGAGCATTGTATTGATTTATCCGGTTACCTAAAAGTTCAATGATGATAACAAATCGACACATGATCAGTGACTAGGTCCTAGGTCTTAGGTTGCATTTCATTTTGCATGTCTCATTGCATTTTGCATGTTTACATGATCTCACAATGATTAAACGAACTTCAATGCTTAAATGATTCTTCAAATCGCATCTTCAAGTCTAACAAGAGCTGAATCTCACACGAAGGTTCCTCCAATGAAATAGCAAGTAGAATCCTTTTTCGGGATCAAAATTCAAATCTGAGATCATTCATATTATTAACTACTTGCATATTCGACCTTTAATCATCACAGAAATCTAGTATTCAACTTAACTGATTATCTTACATCAAACTATCAAAATTTCAACTTGGTCAACCATGGTCAACTCATGGTCAAACCTAGTCAAACTTGGTCTTTTGGGACCTTCCAACGATGTAGAATGCATTCTCGGATGTAAATAACCACTTCTCAGATCAATTAACATGCTTCTAAAATATCAACACTGACTTTTCTTGTCAGATTTCAATTTTAATCCCGAAGGGGGCATGGTATTGCACATCATTCAAAGTCTATAAATCAAAATTCTATTGATCAAGTCTATCAATATCTTTCATCAGTGATCAAGACAAACAATCACGTCTAGTCGCTGATTCATCAAAAGTCCTCATCGCTCGGGGCAAATCTGTCATCACTTGGGGCATATTAGATTCATCAAGATCCATATCAATTTGGTATTCTCCTAATCTTGTAAACTGTATCAGTTTTTGCAACCATCAGATCATAGTGTTCTTTCCTTGGTTCTTCGACAACTGAAGGGTTTGGATGTGATACTTGCTAGTTCTGCTAAGACAATCGAGTCTAGAATGGGTCACTCACTTCTTATCAATCCTAAGGTTCAGAATCAGGCATTTTGACACTTTTTCGCAATAATAGGTTCATTTGCTTCTACAGTGAACATTATCTTTGGTCATTCAAGACCTATTATCTCATATCAATTATCAATTTCAAACATCAGTTTCATATCTTTATCAAACACAGACTATCTTTGAACCACTGCGCTTCGCACAGTAATTCAAAGAGGGGCAAAATGTAATACCCCAAAAATGGGCTATAAGTTCATTAATCTCCTACATCTTCAATTCGAATGAAATCGACATCAAAGTCCTAATCTAAGGCACATCTAAACATCATCAAATCTAATTGATTATCTTAAATTTTGCATCGGAGAATATTCCTAGTAATATTCCTAATTATCTTAATTATCTTTAATTTTATAATTATTTGGCAATAAATCACATTTATCATAAAGTTTGATTAATTAAATATTTTGTATATTTAATTAATTAGATTTAATATTTGCCACTTAATTGTTTAATTAAATTTAATTCTATCTATTATTAATTGTATTATTTAATTTTGACAATAAATCAAAATTCCTATCTTTAATTGATTAAATTCTTATTTAATTAATTAAAGCAAGTTGTCATTATTTAATAATATAGTTTTTAATAAAAATTTGATTAAATAATTGATTAACCCATAAATCAATTGTTTTATTTTTAAAAGCAGTTAAGTTGGAAATAAATCACTTTATTATTAAATTAATTCATAAATAAAACATGCACAATCATAAAAGCAAACAA
Organism: Chamaecyparis obtusa; assembly: GCA_027943335.1. NCBI lineage: Eukaryota > Viridiplantae > Streptophyta > Pinopsida > Cupressales > Cupressaceae > Chamaecyparis > Chamaecyparis obtusa. The sequence continues at coordinate 96,530 of BSBK01010761.1, read as the reverse complement.
CTATCAATTATCAATTAAAGCTAAACTCTATTTTGAGTTAAAACTTAGCTTTTGCATGTTTTTGTGAGTTAATTATCTTTTATTTAAAAATAACTCAAAAATCAAGTTGAGTTATTTGAGTGATTTATGGCTTTTTCCCATGCACCTCCAAAGCCTTGGATTTCTATAAAAACAAGGCTCATCTCTTCATAATTCATCTCTCAATCATCTCTCAAATTTGCATCCAAGCATCTCATATTTTGCACAATCACGCTGGAGAATTGGAATTGAAGAATCAAAGCTCTTGCAAATCGACATCTTTGTGAGATCAATCTTATTTTTGCATTCATATTACATATCATTGTTAGATTCATAGCATATCATTTTTCAATAGCATTCATATCATATCAGTTTTTATCATTCTTATTGCATAGAAAATATCAAAAATATAGATTAATTGCATTTATTCCATATCTAGAATTGCATTCAAATCCTTCATTTAGGTGTCGTCTAGGTCACTGATCTCAATTACAATCTGAGAACATTAATCTCGCACCTATTAGAAGGCAGTAAATCGCTTGGTTAGATAGCTTTCAATTTTGCACAATTTTGATTATCACTAACCTCTAATGTTTTACTGAGTGTTGTGTCTATAGATCAGGTACAATTTTCACACACACAGGCTCAACTACATTGAGGTAGTAGGAAAGGGCATAGTCATGTGGGAAGGTATAAATACCATGGCTTAGATTTGTGGAGGTCTGGTCAATAAGGTCTAGATATTGGATAGTCAAAGTGGGGAAAGATTGGGAGATAGTGTTTACAGATATGGATATGTCATCATTGGTCCTAACCTGACACTCAAGTTCAAAGGTGATATTACAACTTAAAACATTCAATTCTTGAATAGGCTCAATGTCATTGTGGGAGTCCAATTTAGCCATAGGTGGATCAGACTCGATAGGTTCATCATCTCATTCTAGACTTATGTTGGTTTCAGGTGCATATTGGTGCATAACATCAACATGTTTCTCTGTAATAAGCTCATCTTCTTCTGGAATGGCTCCCCATTCATAGTCATTAGATTCTTCATCTATACCTCTAGGAAATCTAAGAACCTAAGTAAAGTTAGGATGAATACCCCAAGAAGGGTTACCCTCAGATTCTGATTTGAATTCATACTCATGAGAATCTATCTCATAATAACTACCACCTTCCTCTTCTTGATTATTTTCAAGATTAGTTGGTTCTTGTGTTGCAACTATCTCTTGATTGATAGTAGGTTCTTTTGTTTCTACTACATTAATTCTTTTGATTAGATCATCTTTATCATCAAGAAGGTCTTTGATCTCTTTAGGAAATTTTTCATAGGGGATGAGTTTTGAGCTGTCTAAATCACTACCTGATGGTTCTGTTTCTTCTTTCTTAAGAAGAGGTTCTCCTCGTGCAATCTTCTCTATGAAATGAGAACAATTACCTTTGAGGTGAAAGGGTTTCTTTTTAAATCCTATGCCAACTTTGTCTTTTTTTTCCCTACTAGTATGTGAAATAGGTGTTATAAGACCTTCTCCTCTAACTCCTAGAGGTCCTTTACCTGAATATCCAATCTTAGCTATCAGTTTATCTCCTGGACCATATGCTTTAGAAGGGATTTTGGATACTGCAGAGTCACTAGTTGGAACCACTTGAGATTTAAGTTCATCTTTGTATAGCCATATAAGCATAGCTTCATCTTCTTCAAATTCTTGATTGGAAACTTGTTCTGCTACAAAATTCTTTTTATATGCCTCAAGAGGCTCTTTAGAGTTTTGTTTGGATTGTTTCAAAGATTGTCCATAAGACTTAGGTGAGATAGGGAGAGATGTCAAAGATAAGACTGGCTCCATAGTATATTCTCCCATACTATTTTCTTTGATATTAACCTCTTTTACAAGATCTTCCATTTTAGATGTGGATGCTTCTTTAGTTAGTTTAATGGAAGATTCTTTGTTATTAGGCACAAGCTTATATGCACTTTCCTTCAATGTATTGCAATTGGTGGATATGTCTACTAGAATAGTGACCTCTACTCCTTCATAAGGAAATTTAAAGCATTGGTGAAATTTAGAAGGAATAGACTTCATCTCATGTATCCATGGTCTCCCTAGAAGAATGTTGTAGGCCAAAGGTAGATCAAGAACTTGACATATAGTATCTCTAATAACTGGACCTGCCCTGATAGGTAAGACAATGGTGCCTTTAGAAGATCTTTCTTGTTCATCATAGGATTTTATAGTTATTTTCTTTCTAGGATCAATAGCCGATTTTGAAAATCCCAATTGTGTGATCAAGCTGTAAGAAAAAATGTTTAGGCCAGTGCCTCCATCTATCAACACATGTTTGACTCTACGGTTTTGGATCAAGACTTCTATATGCAAGGGCTAGTTATGTGGGTGACTCAAGGATTTTTCATATTCCTCTAAAAAGGATATATACTATAGAGATGTAATATGTCCAACCATAGTCTAGAACCTATCTAAATCAAGGTCATCGGGAACATTGGATCAGAGCAAAGCTTTGTCTAGAATAGCTCTATGAGATAGAGATATTCAAAGCAACTCAAACATGGAGATTTTTGCATTAGTGTGTTGGAGTTGTTGAATAATGATATAAGATGTTGGCCTTGTATCTTTAGGATTGGAAGATTTAGAAATAGCTTTCTGTTTGGAAGCGAAAGAAAGATTGAAGGGCATCTTAGGGACATTTGATGAATCTGGGATTTGTTCATTCGGATGTGCCTAAGCTTGTGATCTAGTAGCTGTGTTAGCTAAAGGATGATCTCTATCTCTTTGCATAATTGTGATGACATTGCAATGTTTAGAGAGACAAGGTTCAACCATATTGATAACAACATTATTTCCAGGGTAAGCATAATTGACCTTTGCCCCCATATTAGGTTGAGAAGATGAAACTTCTTGACCATGTTTTGGAAATGGTTCTGTAAATGCTGTATGATCATTATTGCTCTTATGATTGTCAATGGTGATATCTCCCTTATCAATTAGATCTTGAATAGTATGTTTCAAGCGTAAGCAATTATTAGTTTTGTGACCTTTACCCTAATGGAAATCACAGAATTCATTCTCTCTCCACCATTTTGGTTTAGGTTCAGACTCAGATTGTCGGATCTTAGGAAAAGAGATGATGTTATTGGCTAGCAGAGTTCTCATAGATGATTCTAAATATTCTCCAAGAGGAGTGAACACTTGTTTATTATCAGTGGACCACTTTTTATACTCTAGCTTCTTTTGAGATGATTTAGGCACCTTTTGTTCTGAAGCTTTTATGGCTTGGGTACCAATAGTTAGATTGAAAGCTAGTGCCTTTGATGTGGCATGGATAGTATCAACAACACCATCTATGACAATGCCTTTATTCTTGTTCCAATTTTTATTCTTGTCTTTAGAACTGGATCCTAAGTTGTACTTGTCTTTTTGAAGTGTGATTTCTCCTTTTTTCACAAGTACTTTTTCAATTTTGATTGCATTGTCTACCATCTTATCAAAAGATGTATGATCTTGCATTTGTAAAGGATAGTTGATCTCTGGGACAAGATTATTGATGAAGACTTTTAGTTTCTCAGTTTTTGGAATAGGCCTAGCATATAGAGAGAATTTCTTCCTCCATCTTTTGAGAAATGTCAAGAATGGCTCACCTGGATATTGCTTGAGATTGCAAATATCGATCATGGTGACTAGATGTTGAATATTGTAGGAGTATTGCTAATAGAACAATTTGATCAACTCCTCAAAAGTTTTGATAGTAGAAGGAAATCTAGAGAACCAATGAATGGCTGCTCCCCCTAGAGATCGAGCGAAGAGACACATCAGATAGGTTGATTCATGCATGAACTCCATAGATTGTGTACAGAATTCTCTGACATGATCTTGGGGATCTGAGTGGCCATCATACTTATCATACTTAGGCATCTCCACTCTTTTTGGGAATGGTGGTATGTACAAGTCTTTGTCAAATGGAAAAGGACATAGGGCCTCCATGGAGAACTCCTTGGGTTCCTTTTCTTTCTCAAGGTTATTAAGATTGACTTGCATGGAATGCATCTGTTTCATCATAGCTATGAGTGGAGTTTCTCCCTCATGTGTAATGATATCTTCAACATTAAAGTTGTGAGGAAGTTTAGCTCCTTGATGAGCCAATTGTAAAAATTATGCCTCTCTATCTTCTTTCAAGAAATGCTTCGTCATTCATTTGAAGTTATCATCATTTTGATATTGACAAATTTCTGTAGGTGTGGGTTCCTAATCTGCACCATGTTGAGATTGAGCTCTTTGAGAGCCCAAGTTTGTCCCTACTTGAGACATGGTGGGAGTTCTACCTGGGATAGATTGATGAGGAGTTTGTTGATTACGTCTATGAGTTGATGAAGGAGGAATGTAACCAATTTTTAATCAAAAGTTTCCAAGACTGTCATCTTCGTAAAGACCAGAATTATAGAGTTGTTCAAGAGTTGGACCTACATGAGTAGACAAAGCTCCAGTGTTAAGTGCTTCTCCAGATTTCTTGTGAGAGGAAGTTGTAGTTTCCACCATTAACCTTGGGTGAATCAAAGGAAAATGATGAAGACTACTGAAGAAGGATCTGATTCAAGAAGATCAAATGACGCAAGCTTGTCAAGGTTTGATTGATTGAAGCATGGACTAGATGTAGATGAAGGAGACTATGCCTTGGATGTATGGGTAGACTCCCAAAAGATAGGGGACACAAGTTCACAACACTTGGTCATTTTGATGATTGATTGAAGATTGATAGTTATGACAAGGTTTTGACACAAGATGATAAAGATTCAAATTGATTAAATAGAAGGCTAAATTGGATTCAAAAGGCCACTTTAGGAAAATGATTGGATTCTTAGTATTTGCTGCTCTGTTCCTGACATAGTGATTTGTTTGACAGATTCTAGAAATAGGCTAGAATAGTCGGGTCTCTGATAGTTCTGATAAATTTCTGACAACTTTTTGAAATTTCTCAAATGACTCTCTGCAGGTTTATACGATAGTGAGTATAGCATGAAATGACAATTGACAAGCTCATACGATAGTTGACAATAAAGAAATTAACTTTTGAAAATGACTAGCAACAAAACTTGTATGACAATATACCTGATACCATATGATAATCTGGGGGTTCTAAAATGACAATAGCCAAAAGTCATACGATTTTCTGACTTTACAAAATGACTATTGACTCCAGAAAGGTGTTTTACTTCAATTTTTGCAAATTTTGGGTTTTTAGTTTCAGATTGTTTGCAAATTTCAACGTCTAGATTTGAGGATTGTAATAGATTTGTTCATTTTCAATAACCAAATAGATAAGAAAGCACACAAAATAGTCAACAAGTGATTTCAAACATGTCTGAAAACAATGAACAAGGGCAAAAGCAACCTTGCGCATGAACAATCAAGTGACTTATTTGTGCTAATCCTTAGAAGTCCTAATTATGTATGTTCCAAAAAGTTTTGTATTAACACACATATTCCTAGAAAATGAAAATTTGGCCTCAGTAGGGTTTTTAGTAATGATTTGACTTTGCAAATTTTATGATCCAAGAGGGCAAACTCCAATCTAGGCACACTAGGGTTTTGACACAGTCTAAGAACTTAATCTTTAGGATCTGCTAGGGAGATCTGAAAGCCCAACGAGAGACCACACCTATGGAGATTTCTTCCAACAGGACATTTATATAGTAGTTGTCACTACCATGGCGAAAATGGCTATTACCGCTTGAGGTTCCGTCAATGTGGTTGACCCAATTAAGGGAATTTTCACTATGGTTAATGCTCTCTAAAAGTGACTCACAAGATATACCACATGGGGACTAGATCAGATTCAAGGATCTGGGTTTCTGGTACTATCCAAAAAGGAAGTAGAGCATAATCCCCTAGCCTCTTCACTTCACCAAAACAAAGCAGACAGATAAATCTGACATGCTAAGACTAAGATTATCTCACAAAGATCTATGATGTCAACCCCTTATGATCTATCAACCTCTCCAGAGAGAGAATGCATCGATCAAAATTTGAAGGCACACCGATCTAGTAGAATGTGAGATGCCCTTAGTATCCTCCCTACATACAAGGGTTCCTTCATTGACAAGAGTTTCCCTGGAAACTCACTTTCTCAAGAGCCACGAATAGTGTTCATAGGGCCTATTTACTATGTGTAACAAAGATGCTGAAAGAAAATCTATGTTCATTTTTAGAGCCCAAATGAAATATGTGATATGAAAGCAATAAAGGTCACACAAGCTAGACACACAAGATGTTTGTTTTAATCCAAATCAAAATGTTATTCGCTGAAAAGATAACCTAAATTCCTCGCAACATGCTTAGTAGATTCTTACCTATTTTTAGCAATTCTTGCACTTTTTCCAATAAAAAACCAGTGAAAATCAATCAAAAATAGAGAATTTTAATTGTTACGGTTAGCTGTTAGTCAAAATCTAAAAATCAAATCTAACAAACTGCCTGAAAAGGTGAAATGACAATTGAACCCTGGCACTAAAACTTGTACGATAGTGGGTTACCTTCCAGATGACAGTCCAAAAACTTGTACGACACTGGGTACCAAATCACATGACAATCGAGCTTCCAGACGACCATGGGTTTCTGCTTGTGTGATCCTAGATCAAATCAACTATCGTATGATAGTGGGTATCTCCTGGTACAAGTTTCTGACAAAACTCATACAAAAATTGTATGGACAGAGAATAAAAATCATAGTTGGGAATAGAAAAAGACAAGAAAATGATAGAAATTGATAAAATTTGAAGGGAAACCCATTTCAAGGCCCCACGATGTGTGTCAGAAATGTGTGTGTAAATTTTGTACCTGATTTGTAACACAACACTTCAGTAAAACATTAGAGGTTAGTTAAAATTGAAATCATCTAATAAATGAACAACTAAACTAACCAGGTAATTTACTACCTTCTAGTAGATGTGAGTATGTGTTCTCAGATTATACCAAGATCAGTGACCTTAAAATTACCTAAACGAAGGTTTTGAATGCAAAATCTAGATATGGAATGAATGCTATTAATCTATTTTTTTGGTTTTTCTATGCAATTATGATAATGAAAACTTCATATGAATGTATGCTAATATGAAAATTGATATGCTAAAATGATCTAACAATAATATTCTAAATGATATGGATACTATGCAAAAATAATGAAAATCTCACAACAACTCGAATTCTCAAGATTGATTCTTCAGTCTCCAGTTCAATAGCGTGAGTGTGCAATTCGTGGATGGATGGATCTCAAATGAAGAGCTGAAGCCTTAATTTATAGAAATCTAGGGCTTTGGAGGTGCATGAAAAAAAGTCATAAATCACTCAAATAACTTAGGTTGATTTTTGAGTTATTTTTAAATAAAGAATAATTAACTCCAAAAAATATGCAAAAGCAGAGTTCAACTCAAAATAGAGTTTAGATTTAATTGATAATTGATAGTTGTCTACTTTTCTTGATTGTGCATGTTTTATTTATGAATTAATTTAATAATAAAGTGATTTATTTCCAACTTAACTGATTTTGAAAAATAAAACAATTGATTTATGGGTTAATCAATTATTTTTCAAACTTTTATTCAAAAACAATATTATTAAAAATTGACAACTTGCTTTAATTAATTAAATAAGAATTTAATCAATTATTCATAAGATCTTGGATTTATTGTCAAAATTAAATAATAAAATTTAAGAATGAATAGAATTAACTTCAATTAAAGAATTAAGTGGCAAAATTAAATCTAATTAATTAAATATTGAGAATATTCAATTAATCAAAATTTAGGATAAATAAGATTTATCGCCAAATAATCATTAAATCAAAGATAATTATGATAATTAGGAATATTACTAGGAATATTCCCTAATGTAGAATTTGAGATAATCAATTAAGATTCGATAATGTTTAGATGTGCCTTTGGTTAGGACTTCGATGTCGATTTTGTTCGATATGTCGATGTAGGAGGTTAATGCACTTATAGCCCATTTTTAGGGTATTACAGCCCTAAGTTCTCTTTGTTGGTTTCCTATTTTAAGGTTAATCCTCCTAGTTCATGGTCTAGCCCTGTGTGGCATGATATTATTAATTTAGTTGCTACTATTTGCTTAAGATACTCTAGTTCGATCTTTTTGAAAAGAGTTGTTTTGTTTGTTTTTGATAGAGGCAGATTAGACCTTTTCTTTCTACTGATAAACTATTGATGAAATGCTCTAGACTAGTGTTATTAATATTTTATTAATGTGCTTCTAGTCCTTTTGTACCATGGGCCAGCACCCTTTTGCTGCTTTTTTCTATCAAAAACAAGTTGCAGTTGTAGAGATTGAGATATCCTAAGCCTTACCATATTGCTTGGATCCAAAAGGAGCATAAACTACTTGTAAGTGAACAATGCCTTGTTAAATTCAAAATTGGGAATTATCATGATGAAGTCTTGTGTGATATTATGCCTATAGATTATTGTCATATTATTTTGAGTAGAGCTTGGCAATATGATAGGAAAGCTTTGCATGATGGTAGATTGAATCAATATACTATTGGGATGGATGGGAAGAAATAAGTATTATGTTGGAAAAATAGTCAGCACTCCCCTTAGGATTCGTGACATGGTTGAACATCCTCTTGTGTCTTATATAAGTCTACTAGTTGTATTGGGCATTAACAGGTTGATCTTTTGGTGCAACAGAAACTACTACTTGTAACATATTATTTCCTTTAGTAGAAAAGTTTGATGAAGGTCACTATACTATGGTCAGAGTATGCTTCGTTGATGGTAAAAAGTTTGTAAGAGAAATGAAAGAACATAATATTTTCTTTTCTTTAATTCCAAGGAAAACTGAGAAACGAGATGAGTTAGAACATGCATATGAGGTTAAACCTTTGTTGACTAAATTTCATGACATCATTTATGATAATGTACTGGGTGGTTTTCCTCCTATAAGAAGTATAAGTAACTGTATGGATCTGATACCTAGAGCTAGTTTACATAATAAAGCACCAAATAGGTTAACACTTGATGAAAAGACTGAGTTAAACAAAAAAGTGAAAGAATTGCTTGTGAGAGGTTTGATTTGGAAAATTTTGAGTCCTTGTGTAGTACCTACTATGTTAGCACCGAAAGAGAATGGAGAATGGAGAATGTGCACTGATTCTAGAGCTATAAACAAGATAATAGTAAATTATAGATTTCTTTTTCCTAGGATGGATGATATAACGGATAATTTGAGTGGATCAAAGTATTTAACAAATATTTATTTGAAGAGTGGTTATCATCAGAATAGGATTAGAGAATGGAATGAATGAAAAACTTATTTTAAGACTAATGAAGGTTTGTATGAATGGTTGGTTATGCCTTTTGATCTGACTAATGCACATAGTAGTTTCATGAGGCTGATGAATAAAGTTTTGAAAAGATTCTTGAGTAAGTTTGTGATCAGATATCTTGATGACATTTTGATATTCGGTAAGATTAAGGAAGAACATCTTGAACATATGAAACAAGTATTGCAGAGATTGAAGGAAGTGTTACCCTAATTTTCCCATGTACATGCAAATTTGATTAAAGCCTATTGCAATGTCTCTATTTTTATCTTACCAAGCATCCCTAAAAATTTCATGAAGTTGTGCCTTGTCCTCCGGCTTCTGTAAATTGTTTTACTCCCTGGTCTGTAGGTCAAAAAATTCATAAATATAGTCATTGGGGAAAATAACCCTGCAAACCCTAAGCCTTCATTGTAATTCCTTGTTACTTTATCAGCCACTTAAGTTTCAAATACCCATGTGCACTAATTTTTTCATTGGTCGGTTGCTAGTTCTCCAAGATAGTCAGTGGTTACCTTTTCCTTTCGGTGATTCAGTGAATGCCTTGTTTGCATAATACCCCAATGTTTCACAGTTAAGTCCTCAGTGGTTAGAGATTTAGTGGGTGGTCTATTCTTCCTTTAGTCATGTAGTTGCTTAAATGTTAGGTGATCTTGGCTTGTGGGGTCCCAGTTTAGTAAGATCGACAGTTGTCGTAAGTTCGCGAAGGATTTGTCAAAGGATTGTGATCTTGCGATGACTGTAGATTTCATTTCCCTGCAATGCTTCAAAGTCAAGTGGGACCACTACCATGTTGTCCTACATGGAGGCTTTCTATTGGTCCATGAAGTGGTGACTTGTCCAATTTTCAGAGCGGGTCCGGCAGACTGTGTCCCTTTCAGATCAACGGCTGGTATATAATCTCATGGAGTTTCTCTGACACATGAGATTATGTGCCCACCATTGATCTTGCTTTATTCTTGAGGCTCTGATGGTGGGTCCTTTCTTGCTTATGTGCTCACATTTGATTGGTCCACGTAGTGGTGACTGCTATTGCAGTGGGTCCATTGCAGGGTCCTGCCACATAGTTTGAGTTGTGCATTTGTGATTTGTTAGGACTTGTGATTTGACACCATGTTAGCATGGGCCTGATGGTTGTCAGTCAACTAAAGATCTAATGACTCACATATAATCTCATGGAGTTTCTCTGACACATGAGATCATGCACCCGCCATTGATCTTACTTTATCTCTGGGCTTTGTCAAGTGGGTCCTTGGTTTCTGACATGCTCGTTCTTCATTGGTTGGTCAGACAATAGCTGGGCTCTATTGGTAGGACCATGTCAAGGTATCTACATGGATGTCAGAAGACTAAAGATCTATGGTTTTCACTTGATCACAAGGGATCTTCCAAGCCTTTCCATGTTGCGACAACTATCTGATGCTCTTTCTGCAGGTTGTGGGTCCAAGTCTGTCAGATGTGCTGATTTCCTTGCGTTTCATTGGCCACTAACTTCCATGATGGCATTTGACTTGTTAGAGATAGGTTTTCAAGATATTTTCAAGTTCTCTCATTGATGGTTACATTTTAAAATCTACCGCTAGCCGTTATATTTCAAAATTCAAATGTCTCTGCAAGGGTTTTGTGTTCTTTTGGCCATGCACAACATTGAGTAGCCCAGGAAATAAAGTCTCAGGATGGTTGTGGTTGTGAAGATGATAGAAGTGACTATTGGCCAATGTTACGGGGTCCTTTATCACATTTTAATGACAGGAAGTGCTAGAAAGAGTTGGCGCCACCTTTTTAAGTAGTACCTCTCCCAAGGAAATATAATCAGATTTGGAGCCTTCATGGCTTAGTGGAGTTGCAAATGGGTTGCTAGGCCGAGGTTGTTGTGTCTGCAGGTGTTTTTAGTTTAAAAGGATCAACATGCAAAGAAAGATATCATTTGATCACCGGTTCTCAGAGATTTTCATTAATCGGTGATCAGTACCCTAGGGTTTGATATCATTGTTTAATCTTGTAATCGTAGTTAGGTTTTGACTCTTGCCTGCGTGTAAGAGGGGGATGTATATAATGTATTTTTGGAGCTTTTGAGCTCAGAATTGACTTTTTCTATAAAAAGAGAGGTTCACAATTGTAGAAGAAATTCATCTTTTCTTAAGGGTCATCTGTCGTATCATTTCTACCCTCTGGCTTATACAGTTGTAAAGTTCCCATTCATAATAAAAACATTGCAAAGGTATTTTCTGACAATCGTTCATGTCCCTATGCTTTTCTTGTTTGAATTATCTCTTATTAGATTAAAGTATATGATGTTTTCAATGATATCTTAGGGTTTTTTATCCCTCTTACTTTTTGCAATAGTGTGTGTTATTGTGTTTGATCTGATTTAGATGTTTTTGTGGGTATACTTTAGCCCCCCAACAGTCTTGTCTCAATCCTACACCGAGTTGTAGAAATGAATGTCTGCTTGCAGGTCATAATTTGTGTCTTATGTTCAAGCCCTCCTATGAAACACTTGTGTAAGCCTATTCAATAAGTTGTGACCTACTAGACCTAAGCCTTTCATTATTTTCATCCTCTATACTGAGAGCCAAACCCTAATTTCGGTGTATCACCTAGTAGGTAGTTTTCTTTCAGTCATTTTCCTTTCAAATAGTCCTTCTATCCCTTTCCCTCTAAAGTTTACTTTTTATGTCTAGAAGTGAATTAGGGTGATTATCCAAGAGGAACCAACCTAGAACTTGGAGGTCTCATCGCAGTTAGCATAGGTCCCACAACTTGGAGATGATTCTCATGTTATACTAGGTTATCAAGACTACGAGAGCTTGAAACAAGGGTGCGAACTTAGTGTATAACATTTCTCACACGCCTGGTGGTGTGTGTGTGAAAATTGTACCTGATCTGTAAACACAACACTTCAGTAAAATATTAGAGGTTAGCAAAAATCAAAATCATGCAAAATTGAAATATAATTTAACCAAACAATTTACTACCTTCTAGTAGGTGCGAGATTGATGTTCTCAGATTGTAATCGAGATCAGTGACGTAGACAACACCTAAACGAAGGATTTGAATGCAAAACTGATATGAAATATGGATGCAATTAATCTATTTATTTTTTAAGATATTTTCTATGCAATAATATGAAAAATGATATGAAATCTATGATATGTAAAAACTGATATGCTATGAATTGATCTAACAATAATATGAAAACAAAAGTGATCTCACAACAATGTTGATTTGCAATAAGCTTTGATCCTTCCAATTGCAATTCTCCAACGTGATTGTGCAAAAATATGAGATTTTGTGGATGCAAATTTGAGAGATGAATTATGAAGAGCTGAGCCTTGTTTTATAGAAATCCAGGGCTTTTGGAGGTGCATGGAAGAAAGCCATAAATCACTCAAATAAACTCAACTTGATTTTTGAGTTATTTTTAAATAAAGATAATTTAATTCATAAAAATATGCAAATCATGCAAAATAAGCTTTTTAACTCAAATTAGAGTTTAGATCAGCTTTTTGAACTCCAAAAGGATGTTGAGTTCTAAAAAGTCAACACTTTGCATTGATTTTATAATTTGGAGTTTAACTGTTTCTTTTGAATGTGCATAATAATTATGAATTAATTAAATAAATAAAGTGATTTATGCTCAACTTAACTAATTTTTGAAAATAAATAATTGATTTATGGGTTAATCAATTATTTAATCAAACTTTTATTAAAAACTATATTATTAAATAATGACAACTTGCTTTAATTAATTAAATAAAAATTTAATCAATTATTCATAAGATATTAGATTTATTGTCAAAATTTAAATAATACAATTAATAATAAATAGAATTAAATTTAATTACACAATTAAGTGGCAAGATATTAAATCTAATTAATTAAATATGAAAATATTCAATTAATCAAACTTAGGATAAATGTGATTTATTGCCAAATAATCCTTAAATTAAAGATAATTAAGATAATTAGGAATATTGCTAGGAATATTCCCTGATGCAGAATTTAAGATAATCAATTAGGATTCGATGATGTTTAGATGTGCCTTAGGTTAGGACTTTGATATCAATTTCATTCAAATTGTTGATATAGAAGATTAATGAACTTATAGCCCATTTTTGGGGTATTACATTTTGCCCCTCTTTGAATTACTGTGTGAAGCACAGTGGTTCAAAGATAGTCTGTGTTTGATAAAGATATGAAACTGATGTTTGAAATTGATAATTGATATGAGACAGAAGCTGATTGATATTGATTTGATATGGAGATAATAGGTCTTGAATGACCAAAGATAATGTTCACTATAAAAACAAATGAACCTATGATTGCAAAAAAGTGTCAAAACGTCTGATTCCAAACCTTAGGATTGCAAAGAAGTGAGTGATCAGTTCTAGACTCAATTGTCTTAGCAGAACTAGCAGGTATCACATCTGAATCCTTCAGTTGCCGAAGAACCAAGGAAAGAACACTATGATCTGATGGTTGCAAAAACTGATACAGTTTACAAGATTAGGAGAATACCAGATTGATATGGATCTTGATGAATCTGATATGCCCCAAGTGATGATAGATTTGCCCCGAGCGATGAGGTTTTTTGATGAATCAATAACTAGATGTGGTTGTCTTGATTACTGATGAAAGATAACAGATTCCAAATAAAATTAGATTTACAGACTTGAATGATGTGCAATACCATGCCCCCTTCGGGATTAAAATTGAAATCTGACAAGAAAAGTTAGCGTTGAGAGTTCAGAAGCATGCTAATTGATTGGAAAAGTAGTTATACACTTTCAAGAATGCATTTTGCATCATTGGAAGGTCCCAAAAGACCAAGTTTGACTAGGTTAAACCATGAGTTGACCATAGTTGACCAAGTTGAAATTTTGATAGTTTGATGTTAGATAATCAGTTAAGTTGAATACTAGATTTATGTGATGATGGAAGGTTGATTATGCAAGTAGTAGACCGTCCTGGGCCCAAAATTTTAAATCATAATTTTGACATAATAAACGATCTTAGATTTCGATTTTGATCCTGAAAAAGGATTCTACTTGTTGTTTCATTGGAGGAACCTTTGTGTGACATTCAGCTCTTGTTAGATTTGAAGATGCGAGTGGAGAATTGTTTAAGCATTGAAGTTCATTTAGCCATTGTGAGATCATGCAACATGCAAAATGCAAAGAGACATGCAAAATGAAATGCAACCTAAGACCTAGTCACTGATCATGTGTCGATTTGTTATCATCATTGAACTTTTAGGTAACTGGATAAATCAATACAATGCCCACTAGCTATGAAACCATAGACATATGAATATCAATTTGTATGCACAAGAATCAATACAACACCCATTGGTCAACAACCATGGATATATGAATATTGATTTTATTTTCAGAATGTTGGATTAGATATAAGCACCAAGGAACAAACATCAGGATGACCTAAATATCATGTCCATTTTGATATAGAAATTTGCATTTAACATACACATCAAACAGTCAAGAGATCATTCTAAATCCAGTGTGAATTACCCGTAGTGACCCTTTAGCGTTCACATCCTTAGGTAAGATTGCGTTTCATAGTAGGAGAAAGAACTCACTCAAAAAGATAATAGTTAGACCAAACTTCCTTGAATTTTCTAGGTATCAATGGTCAAGGTATGCATGGCCATCCAATTTGAGATAGAGGCTCTTACAATCGGACACCATTTCAATCTAGAATTTCCAAAGTTGTTTAGATTTTCACATACAAGCAGAAAACAAAGAAAAGATTATGCCTCCAGTCATCACTCTCTAAATCCTATAAAGGACATCATCCAAGAGCTCGAAGGGACACAATATGCAAAAATCTCAATGTGAATCAGTAAGCATACAAGGAGATAAAAGCATCAAGCACTGATCATTTTCAGTTTGTGTTTGATTGTTGTTGTTATAGATGCAAAATCTTTTCTGGAGACAAGACTGACTGACTGACTCACATGAAGCTTCAAAGGACTCTAATTGGATATGATACATCTCAGATACATGCAAGACCATAGGATATGACATTGATTACCCCCAAGTGTTAAGCATTGATAGGATACAGATGTTGGAGCTGATTGGTGTACAGACCGACTTACTTGAAAATTGGAAATGTAGAAACAAACCGAGAGATATGTACAAACTAAAGCAAAACTAAAAGCTGGGAAAGACCAAGATTGTGCTGATAGATAGAGCATTTTGAAACAAGTGGCACCCGTTTGTCAGGTTTTCACCATCTTGGAAGAGATTCTATTTTTGCTACCAAGGCGCCTATTTCCAGGTTTTCACTAAGGCACTTTTTTTTTCTCATTTTTTTTTTTCAGTTTTTTTTTCATTTTTTTTTTAATTTTTTTTTAATTTTTTAAGATTTTTTCAGAACATTTTACCATAGACTGAATGCCTTAGGTGTAGAATTTCTTCAAATGGAGAATGTTGATTAGTTCTAAGAGTTGTTCTCCTTCAGTCATTGAGAGTTGATAGGCACCAGAGCTAAAAGTAGCAGTGATAACAAAGGGACCCAGCCAGTTGGGTTCAAACTTCCCCTTGCATTCTCAATGGGATTGATTTTTAGGATTTTCTCTCAAGATTAGATCACCAACCTGAAATTCTCTGTGTCTGACTTTCTTGTTGTAGCCTCTAGACATTCTCTTTTGATATACTCTGAGATGATCATATTCTTCTTGTCTACGCTCATCTAGTAGTTCAAGTTCTTGCAACCTAGACACTCTGTAGTCATCATCAGTTACTAGACCATGCATTTCGATTCTTAGTGATGTGATTGTGACCTCAATAGGTAGTACCACTTTAGACCCATAAACTAAAGTGAAAGGTGTAGCCCCAGTAAGTGTTCTGATACTTGTTTTGACACTGGTTCTGATACTAGTTCTGATACTTGTTCTGATACTAGTTTTGATACTAGTTTTGATACTTGTTCTGATACTAGTTCTGATACTGGTTCTAATACTTGTTCTGATACTGGTTCTGATACTGGTTCTGATACTTGTTCTGATACCTGGTATACTTGATAGCATCTTTTTCCATGGCAAACTCCCAAGCAAGATCATATCGTGCAGTCCCAATGTCTAGCAAGGTGGAGAACAAGAGAGATTGACAAGCTGGTGGAAGAGATGGAAGACAAGAGAATAAAGGATAATGAAGGGAAGAAATCCTCAAGGGAAAACTCCTCAAGAATACCCAAGCTAGGGAAAAATTTTCATGTAAAGCGCATTTGGACAAGCAATGAAAGGCTAGCATAGGATAAGTCACAAAAGTGTAATGCCAGAGAAGGAAAGGATATAGTCCAAAAGAGTAGACATGTTAAGAGGCTTCATAGCACTGTGTTTTACTCTTTCTTCTATTAGATCAAGACCAAAGGGGAAAAGGATAGCGATAGGTGAAAATGAATGGAGGAAGATAGACATGAAAGCTAAACATGAAGGGAATGAAAGCAAGATTGTCATAAGATAGTTCACAAGATAGCCAAATGTTCATGTATAAATCAACATTATCAAGATCAAAGATAGAGGATGAAATGGATGAAATATGTAGAAGAACTACGCATGATGCCTGATTGCTAAGTTTTCATCATGGTACTTATCCAAGGTCACAAGGGAGTGGTTTTTACCATAGGATGAATTTATTTCTCTTTACTTTTGCTACCAAGGCGCCTGTTTTCAAGTTTTCACCAAGGCACATTTTTCATTTTTTTTATTTATTTATTTTTATTTATTTAGAAGAAGGAAAGCTTTTTAGATAATGCTCCTTGAAAGGATAAACCATGATATGCCAAGGATTCAAAATGATATGCTCAAAGATTTTGATAGGGAAAGGGAGATGGAAGATAAAATGGAGGATAATATTTTATGTAAAGCAAGTGAGGTTGGAAGATAGGAGGAATAGGCAAATGAGGAAAAAGGACATAAGGTAGAAGGAAGATGAATGGAAGGATTGTGAAAGGGTAGATGGAAAGGAAGGCAAGATCAACATCAACACATGCCTTGAAAGGTGGGGAGAGGATAGAGGAAATGTGAATGAAGGAATACGTGAAGGAATATGGCGAATGGATAGCAGAGGTTGTGGTTTAGGCACATGGAATGGAAAAATATTTTTGGAAGAAGATGAAGTGGAAGTCTTTGAAAGCTTGAATGTCAACTTCACTTTTTGCTCAACACCAGACTCTTTCAAGAGAGATTTTGGAATCCATATAGTTGTAGGCTTTTTATTTCCTTTTGATAATCTAGAGAGAATATCTTTAATGATGGATTTTGGAACCCATACTTGTCTTGTAATTTTTTTCTTAGATATCTCTTTTGACTTTATGCTTCCATGTATATGAGAGGAGACATGGTGATCTTCTTTTTTTGATAGATTCTTGTATTGCTTCTTTTTTTTCTATTGAATATTCAAGTTACTTCCAAAAGACTTGGGACTTGTGGAAAAAGGAGGATATGACTGGTTTAGATGGGTGGGTGGATGAAAAGTATTTAAGGGTGTGCATCTATGTTGATCTTGAGGAAAGATAGGAGATGGAGGTATGTAAGGACCCAAGATGGATGGTGAATTAGGAGAGTTAGGAGGGGAAAGTGAAGGGACATAAGGACCCAAGATGGAAGGCAGACATGAAGCCCTTAGTAGTGGTGGAAGAGGTCCAAGGATGGATGTGGAAGATGCAAAAGGATAATCAATAAATTCATCAGCATCTTTAGAGTGAGTATTAAAATTTTCAATAGAATCATGGACATCTTGAATATGAGCACCTTCTTTGATAGGATTGTTCAAAGCTTGCAAAGACTTAGGAAAAGTAGAAAGTGGAAGTGAACATGGAGTGGTAGAATAAGAAGATGGAAGACTTTAATCTTGACAAGGATCTTTGGATAGCACAAGCATACAATTTTTTTCTTGATTTTCAATAGGCTTAACATTGGAAGTAACAACACCATTTTTAACAACCTTAATGGAAGTATCATCTTTGGAAAGCGCAAGTGTAGTAAGGTTATTTTGATTGTCAATAAGCTCAATAGTGTAAATAGTAACTTGATCTTGCTTAGGAGAAGACTTAAGACATGGTGGAATGCATAAAAAAGGATGTGCAGGATCAAAAGAACCTTGAAGTGGATAAGAGACATCATGAAAAGGATTGGATGACATGGAGGGTTCTTGATCTTGATCTTTCTTTATGTTCTTTTCTTCATCATTTTTAGAGTCCTCTTGACATGGAGCCACTTCTAAGAATATGAAAGCATGTTGGGATTGTATGGAAGACTGTTGCAGAGATGGTGAAGGACCAGCTGAAGTAGGCATTATAGCATATGAAGGCTTAGGCTCTTTAGGTTTAGCATTATTGAAAGTATTTGCAGCCAAGTGAAGGTTAGCTTGAATTTCTTGAAGAGGTAGCCCTAGAGGATAACTATAGGGAATCGTATGAAAAGTATTAGGGCTTGTGTCAGATGAAGGTTCTGTGAAAGATTTGAAAGACTCAGAAGTTTTAGGAAATGTACGAGTATTGGAGGAAGTAGGGGATGGAAGGGAACCATCACCAGAAAAAGGTTCAGCATTAACATGATCTTGCTTGAGAAGATAATCTTTATTTTTAGTAGGAGAGTCCTTAAGAGAAGGATTCTTATAATATTGATGCTTCAAGCCAGCACGATGCATTTTATAGTCCTTAGTAGTGGTAGATGGATCATAATCAAGGTATTGTCCACAAAAGCCAACAAAATCTCTTTCAAAATCAGAATCATATGGATCACCATCATGATCTATCCAATGTGACGGCCCATTTGTAGTAAGTAGGAACACATGATGAGGAGGACTCTTAGGAACAGAGGTGTCATAGGTATCATTACATTGTCTGTCATCATAGTCATCATAGACTTCAACGCTGGATGTGTCACTCTTTGTGGAAGAGGTATCATAAGGGTTGTCACATTGCTCACATTTTTTTCGGGGGCATGGTGACATGTACAAGTCTTTATCAAATGGAAAAGGGCACAGAGCTTCCATGGAGAACTCTTTAGGTTCCTATTCTTTCTCAAGTTTGTTAAGTTTGACTTGCATAGCGTGGATCTATTTCATCATAGCTGAGATTAGAATTTCTTCTTCATGTATACTAATTCTTTGAGACATGTGTATTGATTCTCAATAGCTACTACTCTATTCCTGACAAAGTGATTCGTTCGACAGATTCTGAAAGTAGGCTGAAAAGGCTAAATATCTGGCAATTTTGCCAAGTTTTTTGACAACTTTCAAAAATTTCCCAAATGACACTCTGTAGACTTGTACGACAGTGGGTATGCTATGAAATGATAGTTGCAAAACTCGTATGATAGTTGGGTAGCAATGAAATGATAGTTGAAAATCTCATATGACAGTTGCAAGATTTTGACTTTGAGAATTTGCTGGCATGGAAACTTGTACGACACTGGGTATTCAATCATATGACAGATGGGTTGTAATGAAATGACACTTGGAAAAACTCATATGACTTTTGACTTCCTGAAATGATTTTTGACTCCAAAAAGGATTTTACGTCAATTTTTGCAAAATTTTGAGTTTGCAGATTCAGATTGTTTGCAAATTTCAATGTCCAGATTTGAGGATTGTAATAGATTTGTTCATTTTCAATAACCAGATAGATAATCAAGCATGCAAAATAGCAAGCACATAATTTCAAGCATGTCTAAAAACAATGAACAAGGGAAAAAGCAACCTTGTGCATGAACAATCAAGTGACTTATTTGTTCTAATCCTCAGAAGTGCTAATTGTGTATGTTCCAAAAATGTTTTACAATAATGCACATATACCCTATAAAATGAAAATTTGGCTTCGCTAGGGTTTTTAGTAATGGTTTGACTCTGCAACTTTTATGATCCAAAGGGGTGAACTCCAATCCTGGCGCACTAGGGTTTTGACACAGTCTGAGAACTTAATCTTTAGGAGCTGCTAGGGAGATCTAACAACCCAACAATGAACCATACCCATGGAGATTTCTTCCCCAAGGACATTTATATAGCGGCTGTCACTACCACGGTGAAAATGGTTATTACCGCTTGAGGTTTTGTCAACACAGTTTGCCCTATGAAAGGAGTGTTTGCTATGGTCAACCCTCTCTCAAGGTGACTCACAATAGTATACCACAAGGGGACTTGGCTCTAGATCTAAGGTTTTTGACACCTTTTCACTTTTAACCCAAACAAAGCAAGTAGATTAATCCGAGACGCTAAGATAAAGTTTTGCTTCACCAAGGTCTATGATGTCAACTCCATGTGATCTATCAACCTCTCTGGGGAGAGAATGTATCAATCAATAAGAGAAGGTGCACTTACCAATTTTGATTCACCAAAGCTCGTGATGTCAACCCCACATGATCTATCAACCTCTCCTGGGAGAGAATGTATAGATCAATAAGAGAAGACGCACTAATTGAGTTGAATTTGAAATGCACTAAGTATCCTCCCTACCTACAAGGATTCTATCATCAAGAAGGATTTTGCTAGGAATCTAATCTATCAAGAATCATGAATAGTGTTCATAGGGCCTAATTACTATGTGAGCACAGATGTATTCCCGAAAGCAAATCTATCCAAAAGTATTCAGAAGCACAAGGTGGTAAACTTAACGCTAAAAGAAAATATGAGGTGAGTCCACAAAGTGGAGCACTTAACCCCTCACACAAGCTAGAAATGAGTCCACAACTTAGAAAACAAGTGAGTTCCAAAAAGCACAAAAGGGTTGCCTGGTGGAACACTTAACGCTTCTTTCCTGTTGACCCCTCCCCTTTAACGTGGCACTGAGCTTGCAACCACAGGGCTGAACAAGGGGCCGATGGATTAGCAAGTCCAATAACCCAAGATAGCAATCTAGATCAATCACAAGTAATCTAAGATTGCTAATAAATACTTAAGGTGTCACAACCTAGTATCAATTATGCAAGTGTGTAAAATAAAAGCATGAAAAGAATCACCCAAGCTAGACACACGGGAGATTTATTTTAAGCCCAAATTGAAATATTATCAGCACAAGTGGAATACCTGAGATCCTCGCAATGCGCTTAGTATATTTTTACCTGATTTTAGCAAACTTTACGCTTTTTCCAATCAAAACTAGCAAGAATCAATCAAAAATAGAGAATTCCAAATGTTAAGATTAGCTGTTAGTCAAAATCCAAAAATCAAATCTGACAAACTGCCTGCAAAAATGAAATGACAATTAAAATCTGATGCCTAAACTTGTATGATAGTGGGTCTATTACTAGATGACAGTAAGAAACTCATACGACAATGGGTATGCTCCCAGACGATAGTCTGGAAAATCATACGACACTGGGTGTTTGATGAAATGATAATCCAGCTTCTAAACGATAGTGGGTTCTTGATGAAATGATACTCGGTCAACTATCATATGACAGCAGGCTCAAACTCATACCACTTTTGTCAGAAACTCATACGAAGATTGTACAGACAAAAAATAAAAATCATATTATTGCATAGAAATCGAGGAGAAAAAGATAGAAATTGATAGAATTGAATTGGAAACCTATTTTAGGGCCCCACGATGGGTGCCAAAGATGTGTGTGTGAAAATTGTACCTGATCTATAGACACAACACTTCAGTAAAACATTAGAGGTTAGCAAAAATCAAAATCGTGCAAACTTGAAATCTAATTTAACCAAGTGATTTACTGCCTTCTAGTAGGTGCAAGATTGATGTTCTCAAATTGTAATCAAGATCAGTGACCTAGATGACACCTAAACGAAGGATTTGAATGCAAAACTGATATGAAATATGAATGCAATTAATCTATTTATTTTTTTTAGATATTTTCTATGCAATAATATGAAAAATGATATGAAATCTATGATATGTAAAAACTGATATGCTATGAATTGATCTAACAATAATATGAAAACAAAAGTGATCTCATAACAATGTTGATTTGCAATAAGCTTTGATCCTTCCAATTGCAATTCTCTAGCGTGATTGTGCAAAAATATGAGATTCTATGGATGCAACTTTGAGAGATGAATTATGAAGAGCTGAGCCTTATTTTATAGAAATTCAGGGCTTTTGGAGGTGCATGGAAGAAAGCCATAAATCACTCAAATAAACTCAACTTGATTTTTGAGTTATTTTTAAATAAAGATAATTTAATTCACAAAAACATGCAAATCATGCAAAAATAGCTTTTTAACTCAAATTAGATTTTAGATCAGCTTTTTGAACTCCAAAAGGAAGTTGAGATCTAAAAAGTCAACACTTTGCATTGATTTTATAATTTGGAGTTTAACTGTTTCTTTTGAATGTGCATAATAATTATGAATTAATTAAATAAATAAAGTGATTTATGCTCAACTTAACTGATTTTTGAAAATAAATAATTGATTTATGGGTTAATCAATTATTTAATCAAACTTTTATTAAAAACTATATTATTAAATAATGACAACTTGCTTTAATTAATTAAATAAAAATTTAATCAATTATTCATAAGATATTAGATTTATTGTCAAAATTTAAATAATACAATTAATAATAGATAGAATTAAATTTAATTACACAATTAAGTGGCAAGATATTAAATCTAATTAATTAAATATGAAAATATTGAATTAATCAAACTTAGGATAAATGTGATTTATTGCCAAATAATCGTTAAATTAAAGATAATTAAGATAATTAGGAATATTGCTAGAAATATTCCTTGATATAGAATTTAAGATAATCAATTAGGATTCGATGATGTTTAGATGTGCCTTAGGTTAGGACTTTGATGTCGATTCCGTTCGAATTGTTGATATAGAAGATTAATGAACTTATAGCCCATTTTTGGGGTATTACAGGTGGGACTGTAAAAGATCAGATTAATGTTCAAAGGTGTTCCTATTGGTTCATCTGCAAAAGGATTAAGGAAGTTCAATACACAAGGAC
Organism: Chamaecyparis obtusa; assembly: GCA_027943335.1. Classification (NCBI taxonomy): domain Eukaryota; kingdom Viridiplantae; phylum Streptophyta; class Pinopsida; order Cupressales; family Cupressaceae; genus Chamaecyparis; species Chamaecyparis obtusa. The sequence continues at coordinate 73,217 of BSBK01010761.1, read as the reverse complement.
TATCAGTATAGACTCAAGCTCAAGAATTCCCCACCTTGGTGCCAATGTATAACATTTCTGGCACACCTGGTGGGACTATAAAAGATCAGATTAATGTTCAAAGGTGTTCCTGTTGGTTCATCTACAAAAGGATTAAGGAAGTTCAATACACAAGGACTATCAGTATAGACTCAAGCTCAAGGATTCCCCACCTTGGTGCTAGTGTATAACATTTATGGCACGCCTGGTGGGACAAAGATCAGATTAAAAGTTTAAAGGTGTTCCTATTGGTTCATCTTTGAAGGATTATGTTATCTCTGATATACAAATTGCATAATATAGGTTTTTAGAAGTTTTTTCATCAAGTATATCTGGAAACTCCACTGATTTCAAAGATCCAGGCCAAGCTTGTTTAAGGTTTATGAGAAAGATTGAAACTAGAAGCTCAAAGCCCGCTCAATTTTTAGAGTTTCCCTCAAGAAGAAGTCACAAAGGTAGGTCAACTCAAAGAAAATCCCCTGCAAGGAGAGTTCAGTCTACACCTCCTGATACCTCAAAAAGGAGACCTTTTCCCTTTCATTCTAGAAGAATAGGCAGATCTCTAACCAGAGATCTAGAAGAGGATTCAAACCAGGCAACAAATACAACTCACATAGTTGTCAGTCTTCAGATTCCAACTCCTACAATGGTTAGACCGTTTTCCTTTGCACCTTTCAATTAGGGTAGTCCATTAGCCTTTGCACAACATCATGATGTGCCTTTGGTGGCACTTAAGAGTATACCTAATTTTATAGGTGAAGGGAAGACAACTACTTTTGAACACATAAGAGATGTGACCACCATCTACAGCATACACAACATAACTCAAGAGGATGTGGCCACAAAATTATTAGCAGCCTCTCTAAAAGGTAAGGCTCTTGAATGGTTTAGAACTCTAACTGTTGGTTCTATTACTTCATGGGATGAGTTAGGGGATGCATTAAGTATTTTGAGATTAAATCAGATAACTTGTCTCTGGTAGAGTAGTTGACAACCATCAAGAGAGACCCTCAAGAGCAAATGACAGATTACAATAGTAGGTTCCTCAAAACATGGAATAGAATTCCAGTCTCTGTGAGACCATCAGATGACCATCCTTTTCTATACTACTTGCAAAGTCTGAATGGTCAAATTTCTGTCATGATCCAATCTATGGGTGGTACTTCTCTCCCCCAAGCTTTTGACATAGCTATCAGGGATGAGAATTGTTTGATCCAAGTAGGCATGATACAAAGAAGGCCACAAATGCCCATTTTTCCTAGCCTTCAACCCATTGCACCTACCCAAGGACCCCCATTTACTCCTATCCCTACCATATTAGCACCTCAGGCTAGTACTAGTGGTCAAGAGCTAACAATAAGTTTCTCTTAGGAGCTACAAGAGATAAAGAATAGCCAAGAAAGTAGTAAGCAAGAAATGACCAATTTGTTGCAGACTTTAACTAAAGAGGTCACAAATCTAAAGAAACAAGGTCAAGGAGTCAAACCACCATTTCAGCCACAAGGCCAAGGTCCTAATCAGTAATATCAAAATCAAGGACAGCCTTATCAGCAAAATAGGCCACCATACCAAGGAGGTTATCAAGGACAAAGGAAAATTTTCAATCAGAGACCATTCCAACCATACAACCCTGCACCTCTCAATTCTGCAAATCTAGTGAGGGATATGGTTCCTAGTCAAAATAATATGGCTATGGATAATGAATGGTGTTTTCCTTGTAATCAACCTCATAATCAGGATACATGTTCAAATGGATGGATGAACCAAGCTCTAATGGATCAAAATTCCTCTCAAGCTCTATCAGAGGCTTCATCCAGTGGGTCAGTGCCTCAACAAGAATCACAAGAGAATGAGACTGCTCTTTTCAATTGGGAGCAACTGGACTTCAATGGAGTCAATGATGAGTTTTCTTTTGTTTCCTATACAATAGAAAAGAGAAGAGCTCAAGACATGGAGAGAGAAGATTCCAATGCCAAAGCCACTACACCAAGCTACTCCCATCACACCTAAGGAGACTCCTATCATTACAAGAAAAGAAGGCCAACATTCCAAAGAAGTGGAGCCCATCATATTAAAGACACAACAAAGAGTACACACTGTGACACCTTTTAATATTGTAGACAACATGAAGAGGGTGAATGTCACCATGTCCATGTGGGACTCTTTGGCTCTTCCAGGACAGCCTAAAATTTTGAGGAAGGCCATGATAGAAGTGACAACTGTAATACCCCAAAAATGGGCTATAAGTTCATTAATCTCCTACATCTTCAATTCGAATGAAATCGACATCAAAGTCCTAACCTAAGGCACATCTAAACATCATCGAATCATAATTGATTATCTTAAATTTTGCATCGGGGAATATTCCTAGTAATATTCCTAATTATCTTAATTATCTTTAATTTAATGATTATTTGGCGATAAATCACATTTATCCTAAAAATTTGATTAATTGAATATTTTCATATTTAATTAATTAGATTTAATATTTGCCACTTAATTGTGTAATTAAATTTAATTCTATCTATTATTAATTGTATTATTTAATTTTGACAATAAATCAAAATTCCTATCTTTAATTGATTAAATTCTTATTTAATTAATTAAAGCATGTTGTCATTATTTAATAATATAATTTTTAATAAAAGTTTGGTAAAATAGTTAATTAACCCATAAATTAATTATTTATTTTCAAAAATCAGTTGAGTTGAGGATAAATCACTTTATTTATTTATTTAATTCTTAATTATTATGCATATTCAAAAGAAACAATTAAACTCCAAATCAGAAAATCAATGCAAGTTATTGACTTTTTGGAACTCAACATCCTTTTGGAGTTCAAAAAGCTGATCTAAACTCTAATTTGAGTTAAAAAGCTATTTTTGCATGTTTTTGCATGATTTTGAGAATTAACTATCTTTCATGATCAGATAACTCAAAAATCAAGTTGAGTTATTTGAGTGATTTATGGCTTTTTCCCATGCACCTCCAAAGCCCTGGATTTCTATAAATTAAAGGCTTTAGCTCTTCACAAATCATCTCATATTTTGCACAATCACGCTGGAGAATTAGAGGCTGAGGAATCAACTTGCGAATTCAAAGCTTTGTGAGATCAATTTCAATTGCATAGTTTTTATATCTGAGAATAAAATTTCATAGTTTTCATATCATTGTTAGAATCTTCATTGTTAGATCATTTAGCATTCATTTCATATCAAGTTTTTCATATTAGCATAGATTCATATCAAGTTTTCATTCTTATTGCATAGAAAATATCAAAAATATAGATTAATTGCATTCAATTTCATATCCATCTTTTGCATTCAAATCCTTCATTTAGGTGTCGTCTAGGTCACTGATCTCGATTACAATCTGAGAACATTAATCTCGTACCTATTAGAAGGCAGTAAATCGCTTGGTTAGATAGCTTTCAATTTTGCACGATTTTGATTATCACTAACCTCTAATGTTTTACTAAGTTTTGTGTTTACAGATCAGGTACAATTTTCACACACACATTTCTGGCGCCCACCGTGGGGCAACCCACCTTTGCATGCTGGTTTTGATTTTTTTGGGAGCTAAAACCCTAAAGTTTCAAAGATTTAATTTTATCTCCCAAACGGCTTGGAATTTTGATCTGAAAATTTTTTTACAGGTTGGTAACATGTTATGGAAGCTACAGTAAAAAATTTAGAATTTTTGGAGATGTTTTGAATTTTTAATAATTTTTTCTTGAAATTATAGAAAAAATTAATATCTGACGCAAATCAGCATATTTTTCAAAAAAATTTATATTTTCGGAAAGCTCTTTAAATTCTACAGGGGGTCCATTCTTTGTGTTTTAAATTTGGATATGATATCATAGCTGAAATAGTCAATTTAGAAAAACTAATCTGTATTGATAAAATGGGTCTCTAGGGCACAAATGAAGAGGTTTTTCTAAAATTTTTGCATTTTTGGAAAGCTATCTATTTTTTAGCAGGAGTCTCTATTTTGAATTTCTATTTTTGTAGCCAAAATCATATCAAAAAAATTAGATCTTGTTGACTAGGTCAAATGCAGCAAAAAAAATAAAGTTTTGTGATGGGTATGCACTTATTTTTTTTACATGGTTCAATGAATGATATGAGTTGTCATTTGGGTTGATTGCTGGTTATTATTACTGATAATAATTGATTTTTAGAGCTAACCCTATGGTTTTCATAAGTTGAATATATTTTGCATATCTTGTTTGCTTGTTTGCTTGTTTGCTTGTTGGAGAGTTCGTCACTTGCTTGCATGGAAAAGCTCAACAAAAATTGCTAAAAATCAAGTAAAATCTACTAAGCGCGTTGCAAGGATCCTAGGTATTCTCCTTCATCTAATAATATTTTGATTTGGGACTTAAAATAAATCTCTTATGTGTCAAGCTTGTGTGCATCTTTTCATGCTTTTGATCTATTTCTACACACTTGCATAATTGATACTAGGTTGTGAACCCTTAAAGATTCATTAAGTAGTCTTAGAATACTTGTGATTGATCTTGATTGCTATCTTGGGTTATTGGACTCGCTAATCCGCCGGCCCCTCATTTCCACCCTGTGGTTGCAATCTCAGCGCCATAAAGGGGAGGGGTCAACAGGACAGAAGCGTTAAATGTTCCACTTGGCAACCCTTTTGTGCTTTTAGGAACTCCCTTGTTTTCTAAGTTGTGGACTCATTTTTAGCTTGTGTGAGGTGTTAAGTGTTCCACCTTGTGGACTCATCTCATATTCGCTTTAAACGTTAAGTGTTCCTCTTTCTACTTTTTGAATGCTTTTGGTAGATTTACTTTCGGAACATATATCTGTGCTCACATAGTAATTAGGCCCTATGAACACTATTCTTGATTCTTGAGAGATTGGATTCCTAGCAAAATCTTTCTTGACGATAGAATCCTTGTAGGTAGGGAGGATACTTAGTGCGTTTCACATTCAGCTTGGTTAGTGCATCTTCTCTTATTGATCGACACATTCACTCTCCGGAGAGGTTGATAGATCACGTGGGGTTGATATCACGAGCTTTGATGAATCAAAATTGGTTAGTGCATCTTCTCTTATTGATTGATATATTCTCTCCCCGGAGAGGTTGATAGATCACGTGGAGTTGATATCACAGACCTTGGTGGAACAAAACTTTGTCTTAGCGTGTCGGATTAATCTGCTTGCTTTGTTTGGGTTAAAAGTGAAGAGGTGTCAAAACCTTGAATCTGGAGCCAAGTCCCCTTGTGGTATACTATTGTGAGTCATCTTTAGAGAGGGTTAACCGTAGCGGACAATCCCTTCACAGGGCAAACTGCGTTGACGGAACCTCAAGCGGTAATAGCCATTTTCGCCATGGTAGTGACAACCGCTATATAAATGTCCTTGTGGAAGAAATCTCCATGGGTATGGTTCATTGTTGGGTTGTCAGATCTCCCTAGCAGCTCTTGAAGATTAAGTTCTCGGACTGTGTCAAAACCCTGGTGCGCCGGGATTGGAGTTCACCCCTTTGAATCATAAAAGTTGCAGAGTCAAACCATTACTAAAAACCCTAGAGAGGCCAATTTTTCACTTTCAGGTATATGTGTGTTATTGCAAAACTTTTCAGAACATACACAATTAGTACTCTCAGGGATTAGCACAATTTGGTCACTTGATTGTTCATGCGCAAGGTTGCTTTTGCCCTTGTTCATTGTTTTCAGACGTGCTTGGAATCACTTGCTTGCTATTCTGCGTGCTTATTTATCTACTTGGCTATTAAAAATGATCAAATCTGGTATAACCTTCAAAATCTGGACAGTACAATTTGCAAACAATCCAAAACTAAAAATCTTAAATTTTGCAAAAATTGACGTAAAGTTCTTTCTGGAGTCAAAAGTCATTTCAAGAAGTCAAAAGTCGTACGAGTTTTGTCAAGTGTCATTTCAGTATTACCCAACTGTCGTATGAGTTTAGCAACTGTCATTTCATAGACTACCCAGTGTCGTACGAGTCTGCAGAGTGTCGTTTGGAAAAATTTGAGAAAGTTGTCAGAAATTGTCAAATTGCAAGATATCCAATGTTTCCAGCCTAGTTCCAGAATCTGTCAAAAATATCATTATGTCAGGAATAGAGCAATAGCTATTGAGAATCAGTACACATGTCTCAAAGAATTAGTACACATGAGGAAGAAGCTCTGATCGCTGCTATAATGAAACAGATACATGTTATGCAGGTCCAGCTTAACAAACTTGAGAAAGAAAAGGAACCTCTATACTCTTTTCCATTTGATAAAGACTTGTATATGTCACCATGCCCCCGGAAAAAATTTGAGCAATATGATACCTCTTCCACGGAGAGTGACACATCTAGCTTTGGAGACTATGATGACTATGACGACAGACAATGTAATGATACCTATGACACCTCTGTTCCTAAGAGTCCTCCTCATCGTTCATTCCTGCTTACTACAAATGGGCCATCACATTGGATAGATCGTGATGGTGATCCATATGATTCTGATTTTGAAAGAGATTTTGATGGCTTTTGTGGACAATACCTTGATGATGATCCATCTACTATTGCTGAGGACTATAAAATACATCATGCTAGCTTGAAACGTCAATATTATAAGGATCTCTCCTCTAAGAACTCTCAGCCTGAAAATAAAGATTACACTCTCAAGCAAGATCATGTTAATGTTGGACCTTTGTCTTGTGATGGTTCCCTTCCATCCCCTACTTCCTCCAATACCCATACATTTCCTAAAGCTTTCGAGTCTTTCAAATCTTTCACAGAACCTTCATCTGACACAAGCCCTGATACTTTTCATGTGGTTCCTTATAGTTATCCCCCAGGGCTACCTCTTAAAGAAACTCAAGCTAACCTTCACTTGGCTGCAAATACTTTCAATAATGATAAACCTAAAGAGCCTAAGCCTTCATATGCTATAATGCCTACTTCAGCTAGTCCTTCACCATCTCTTCCAAAGTCATCCATACAATCCCAACATGCTTCCTTGTCCTTAGAAGTGGCTCCATGTCAAGAGGACTCTAAAAATGATAAAGAAAAGAACATAAAGAAAGATCAAGATCAAGAACCCTCCATGTCATCCACTCCTTTTCCCGATGTCTCTTATCCGCTTCATGGTTCTTTTGATCCTGTACCCCCTTTTTCATGCATTCCACCATGTCTTAAGTCTTCTCTTAAGCAAGATCAGGCTACTACTTACACTAATGAGCTTATTGACAATCAAAATGACCTTACTACACTTGCGCTTTCCAAAGATGATACTTCCATTAAGGTTGGTAAAAATGGTGTTCCTTCCAATGTTAAGCCTATTGAAAAACAAGAGAAAAATTATGCGCTTATGCTATCCGAAGATCCTTGTCAAGATCAAAGTCTTTCATCTTCTTGTTCTACCACTCCATGTTCACTTCCACTTTCTACTCTTCCTAAGTCTTCGCAAGCTTTGAATGATCCTATCAAAGAAAATGCTCTTATTCAAGATGTCCATGATTTTATTGAAAATTCTAATGCTCACTCTAAAGATGCTGATATCCTTGGTTGTCATATAGATGATGATGAACTTATTGATTATCCTTTTGCATCTTCCACTTCCATCCTTGGACCTCTTCCACCACTACTAAGGGCTTCATGCCTTCCTTCCATCTTGGGTCCTTATGTCCCTTCACTTTCCCCTCCTAGCTCTCCTGATTTTCCATCCATCTTAGGTCCTTACATACCTCCATCTCCCATCTTTCCTCAAGATCAACATAGATGCATACCCTTGAATTCTTTTCATCCACCCACCCATCTAAACCAGTCATATCCTCCTCCTTCCACAAGTCCCAAGTCCTTTGGAAGTAACTTGAATGTTCAATACAAGAAAAAGAAGCAATACAAGAATCCATCAAAAAAAGAATATCACCATGTCTCCTCTCATAGACATGGAAGCATAAAGTCAAAAGAAATATCTAAGAAAAAAACTACAAGACAAGTATGGGTTCCAAAATCCATCATTCAAGATATTCTCTCTAGATCATCAAAAGGAAATAAAAATCCTAAGGCTATATGGATTCCAAAGTCTCTCTTGAAAGAGTCTGGTGTTGAGAAAAAAGTGAAATTGACATTCAAGCTTCCAAAGGCTTCCACTTCATCTCCTTCCAAAAATATTCCTCCATTTCATGCGCCCAAACCTCAACCTCTGCTATCTATTCGCCATATTCCTTCACGTATTCCTTCATTCACATTTCCTCCACCCTCTCGCCACTCTTCAAGGTGTGTGTTTACATTGATCTTGCCTTCCTTTCCATCTACCCTTTCACAATCCTTCCATTCATTAACCTTCTACCTTCTATCCTTTTTCCTCATTTTCCTATTCCTCCTATCTTCCAACCTCACTCGCTTTACATAAAACCTTATCCTCCATTTTTCTCTTCCATCTCCCTTTCCCTATCAGCATCTTTGAGCATATCATTTTGAATCTTTGGCATATCATGGTTTATCCTTTCAAGGAGCATTATCTAAAAAGCTTGCCTTCTTCCAAAAAAGAAATGAAAAATAAAAAAAAAAATTGAAAATGTGCCTTGGTGAAAACTTGGAAACAGGCACCTTGGTAGCAAAAGTAAAGAGAAATAAATTCATCCTATGGTGAAAACCACTCCCTTGTGGCACCTTGGATAAGTACCATGATGAAAACCTGGCAATCAGGCATTATGCGTAGTTCTTCTACATATTTCATCCATTTCGTCTTCTCTCTTTGATCTTGACAATGTTGATCTATACACGAATATTTGACTATTTTGTGAGCTATCTTACGGTGATCTTGCTTTCATTCCTTTCATGTTTAGCCTTCATATCCATCTTCCTCCATTCATTTTCGCCTATCGCTATCCTTTTCCCCTTTGGTCTTGATCTAATAAAGAAAGAAAGAAAGAGTAAAACACAATGCTATGAAGCCTCTTGACATGTCTACTCCTTTGGACTACATCCTATCCTGCTCTGGCATTATGATTTTGTGCTTATCCTATGCTAGCCTTTCATTGCTTGTCCAAATGCGCTTTACATGACAATTTTTCCCTAGCTTGAGTATTCTTGAGGAGTTTCCCCTTGAGAATTTCTTCCCTTCATTTTTCTTCATTCTCTTATCTTCCATCTCTTCCACCAGCTTGCTAATCCCTCTTGTTCTCCACCTTGCTAGACATTGGGACTGCATGATATGATCTTGCTTGGGAGTTTGCAATGGAAAAAGATGCTATCAAGTATATCAAGTATCAGAACAATTATCAGAACAAGTATCAGAACTAGTATCGGTACAAGTATCAGAATCAGTATCAGAACCAATATCAGAACAATTATCAGAACAAGCATCAGAACCAGTATCAGAACCAGTATCAGAACAATTATCAGAATTAGTATCAGAATCAGTATCAGAACCAATATCAGAACAAGTATCAGAATGGGCCTACAAGACTAGTATCAGAATGCCTACTGGGGCTACACCTTTCGCTTTAGTTTATGGGTCTGAAGCGGTACTGCCTATTGAGGTTGAAATCCCATCGCTCAGAATCAAAATGCATGGACTTGTCACTGATGAAGACTATAGAGTGTCTAGGTTACAAGAATTGGAACTACTAGATGAGTGCAGACAAGCAGCGTATGATCATCTCAGAGTGTATCAGAAAAGAATGTCTAGAGGCTACAACAAGAAAGTCAGACATAGAGAATTTCAGGTTGGCGATCTAGTGTTGAGAGAAAATCCTAAAAATCAATCACATCGAGAACGCAAGGGGAAGTTCGAACCCAACTGGCTGGGTCCCTTTGTAATCACTGCTACTTTTGGCTCTGGTGCCTATCAACTCTCAATGACTGAAGGAGAATAGCTCCGAGAACCAATCAACGTTCTCCATCTGAAGAAATTCTACGCCTAAGGCATTCAGTGCTTGGTAAATGTCCTGAAAAAAATCTTAAAAATCAGAAAAAGTCCTGAAAAAATGAACATCTTGGTGAAAACCTAGCAATAGGCACCTTGATGATTCACAAAAAAAATCAAAAAATTTCAAAAGTACAAAAAAATTGAAAAAATGAAAAATACAAAAAAAAAAAAAAAAAAAGTGCCTTGGTGAAAACCTGGAAACAGGCACCTCGGTAGCAAAAATAGAATCTCTACCAAGATGGTGAAAACTCGGCAAACGGGCACCACTTGTTCCAAAATGCTCCATCTATCAGCACAATCTTGGTCTTTCCCAGCTTTCAGTCTTGCTTTAGTTTGTACATATCTCCCGGTTTGTTCCTGCATTTCCAGTTTTCAATAAGTCGGCCTGTACACCAACCAGCTCAAGCATTTGCATCCTATCAATGTTCACACTTGGGGGCAATCAATGTCATATCCTATGGTCTCCCATGTATCTTAGACGTGTCATATCCACTCAGAGTCCTTTGAAGCTTCAAGTTGAGTCAGTCAGTCAGTCTCGTCTCCAGAAAGGATTTTGCATCAACAACAATCAAACATCAAAACTCAACTGAAAACAATCTGTGCTTTTCATGCTTTTATCTCCTTGTATGCTTACTGATTCGCATTGAGATTTTTGCATATTGTGTCCCTTCGAGCTCTTCAATGATGTCCTTTACAGGATTTAGAGAGTGATGACTGGGGGCATAATCTTTTCTTTGTCTTCTGCTTGTATGTGAAAATCTAACAGCTTTGGAAATTTTGGATTGAAATGGTGTCCGACTGTAAGAGCCTCTATCTCAAATTGGATGGCCATGCGTACCTCGACCATTGATACCCGAAAAATTCAAGGAAGTTTGATCTAACTATTGTCTTTTTGAGAAAGTTCTTTCTCCTACTGTGGAACGCAATCTTGCCTAAGGATGTGAACGATAAAGGGTCACTACAGGTAATTCACATTGGATTTAGAATGATCTCTTGACTGTTTGATGTGTTTGCAATGCAAGGCGTATTCAGGGCATCACGACGTTTATGTTTTGATGCTTGTACAAATTGCTATATCAAAATGGACATGATATTCAGGTCATCCTGGCATTTGTGCCTTGATGCTTATATTTAATCCAACATTTTGAAAATAAAGTCAATATTCATATATCCATGGTTGTTGTTCAGTGGGTGTTGTATTGATTCTTGCGCATACAAATCGATATTCATATGTCTATGGTTTCATGGCTAGTGGGCATTGTATTGATTTATCCGGTTACCTAAAAGTTCAATGATGATAACAAATCGACACATGATCAGTGACTAGGTCCTAGGTCTTAGGTTGCATTTCATTTTGCATGTCTCATTGCATTTTGCATGTTTACATGATCTCACAATGATTAAACAAACTTCAATGCTTAAATGATTTTTCAAATCACATCTTCAAGTCTAACAAGAGCTGAATCTCACACGAAGGTTCCTCCAATGAAATAGCAAGTAGAATCCTTTTTCGGGATCAAAATTCAAATCTGAGATCATTCATATTATTAACTACTTGCATATTCGACCTTCAATCATCACAGAAATCTAGTATTCAACTTAACTGATTATCTTACATCACACTATCAAAATTTCAACTTGGTCAACCATGGTCAACTCATGGTCAAACCTAGTCAAACTTGGTCTTTTGGGACCTTCCAACGATGCAGAATGCGTTCTCGGATGTAAATAACCACTTCTCAGATCAATTAACATGCTTCTAAACTATCAACGCTGACTTTTCTTGTCAGATTTCAATTTTAATCCCGAAGGGGGCATGGTATTGCACATCATTCAAAGTCTGTAAATCAAATTCTATCGATCAAGTCTATCAATATCTTTCATCAGTGATCAAGACAAACAATCACGTCTAGTCACTGATTCATCAAAAGTCCTCATCGCTCGGGGAAAATCTATCATCACTTGGGGCATATCAGATTCATCGATCCATATCAATCTGGTATTCTCTTAATCTTGTAATCTGTATCAGTTTTTGCAACCATCAGATCATAGTGTTATTTCCTTGGTTCTTTGGCAACTAAAGGATTCGGATGTGATACCTGCTAGTTCTGCTAAGACAATCGAGTCTAGAACGGTTCACTCACTTCTTATCAATCCTAAGGTTCAGAATCAAGTATTTTGACACTTTTTCGCAATAATAGGTTCATTTGCTTCTACAGTGAACATTATCTTTGGTCATTCAAGACCTATTATCTCCATCTTAATTCAATATCAATCAACTCCTATCTCAATATCTCTTAATCATTTTCTATCTTGAGATCGGTTTATCTTTTGAATCAGTTTCATATCTCTATCAAACACAGACTTTCTTTGAACCACTGCGCTTCGCACAGTAATTCAAAGAGGGGCAAAATGTAATACCCCAAAAATGGGCTATAAGTTCATTAATATCCTACATCTTCAATTCGAATGAAATCGACATCAAAGTCCTAACCTAAGGCACATCTAAACATCATCGAATCATAATTGATTATCTTAAATTTTGCATCGGGGAATATTCCTAGTAATATTCCTAATTATCTTAATTATCTTTAATTTAATGATTATTTGGCGATAAATCACATTTATCCTAAAAATTTGATTAATTGAATATTTTCATATTTAATTAATTAGATTTAATATTTGCCACTTAATTGTGTAATTAAATTTAATTCTATCTATTATTAATTGTATTATTTAATTTTGACAATAAATCAAAATTCCTATCTTTAATTGATTAAATTTTTATTTAATTAATTAAAGCATGTTGTCATTATTTAATAATATAATTTTTAATAAAAGTTTGGTAAAATAGTTAATTAACCCATAAATTAATTATTTATTTTCAAAAATCAGTTGAGTTGAGGATAAATCACTTTATTTATTTATTTAATTCTTAATTATTATGCATATTCAAAAGAAACAATTAAACTCCAAATCAGAAAATCAATGCAAGTTATTGACTTTTTGGAACTCAACATCCTTTTGGAGTTCAAAAAGCTGATCTAAACTCTAATTTGAGTTAAAAAGCTATTTTTGCATGATTTTGAGAATTAACTATCTTTCATGATCAGATAACTCAAAAATCAAGTTGGGTTATTTGAGTGATTTATGGCTTTTTCCCATGCACCTCCAAAGCCTTGGATTTCTATAAATTAAAGGCTTTAGCTCTTCACAAATCATCTCATATTTTGCACAATCACGCTAGAGAATTAGAGGCTGAGGAATCAACTTGCGAATTCAAAGCTTTGTGAGATCAATTTCAATTGCATAGTTTTTATATCTTAGCATAGAATTTCATAGTTTTCATATCATTGTTAGAATCTTCATTGTTAGATCATTTAGCATTCATTTCATATCAAGTTTTTCATATTAGCATAGATTCATATCAAGTTTTCATTCTTATTGCATAGAAAATATCAAAAATATAGATTAATTGCATTCAATTTCATATCCATCTTTTGCATTCAAATCCTTCATTTAGGTGTCGTCTAGGTCACTGATCTCGATTACAATCTGAGAACATTAATCTCGCACCTATTAGAAGGCAGTAAATCGCTTGGTTAGATAGCTTTCAATTTTGCATGATTTTGATTATCACTAACCTCTAATGTTTTACTGAGTGTTGTGTTTACAGATCAGGTACAATTTTCACACACACAACAACTCCTTAACCTGCAAAAGAAGCTACAAAGTCAGTGTTGGTTAACATTGATCAAGAAAAGGAGGCTCTAAGTAGCAACTTCAAGGCCAATACCACACAAGGTAGGAATTCAAAGCCACCTCCCTTTTATGTATCTCTAATTATTGGAAAAAATTTAGTGCATAATTGTATGGTAGATAGTGGAGCTACTAGCACTATAATGCCCAAGAAGATAGCTGACCAATTAGGACTAAAATATGAGCCCTTCCAAAAGAAGGTTACACAACTTGATGGATCCTTAGTCAATACTATAGGTGTGGCCAAGGATACCAGTCTAATCTTACATGCTAGTCCTAATTTCTCCATCCTCCTTGATATATATATCAGAGATCTCCCTACATTATTTTCTATATGTCTTTCAAGGGAGTTTATAGCCAAGATAGGAGGGTATCTATCTTCTTACTGGTCTCACATGTTATTTCATACAAGGTATCAGACCAAGGTCACCATCAAGTCAAAAACAATAGTAGCTCACCATACAGAACCATATGTATCCAATGCTATCAATGTAAATTGCCCTATATTTGATAGCAGTGATTTCCAAACCACTAGTGAGGCAAGCACCAAAATAGAAAGTATCCCTGATATTTTTCTAGATAAAAGAGCTTCAGAGGTCCAAGAAAATCTTATTTGGGATTTTGGTTTGGGAAGTTATTTGATACAAGAAAGTGGATCCATAGAGCCAACCCTTCTCAAAGAAGACATTGATTCAGAGGATCAGAGCAATCAGGTTTGGGAACTATTTTTTGATGGAGCTAGAAGTAGACATGGTTCTAGTGGTGGTTCTATGATAGTGTCCCCAAAAGGAGAAAGGTATTATACTACCTTTAGATTCAGTTTCTCCTGCACTAGCAACACTGCGGAGTATGAAAGTCTAGTCAATGGACTAGAGTGGGCTAGATAAAGAGGGCTTAAGGCCTTAAAAGTTTATGGTGATAGTGAATTGGTTGTTAGCCAAGTAAGAGGGATAAGTGCAACCAAAAATGACACCATGAAAGCATACAAACATAGATTTTGGGATGCAATTGAAGATTTCCATGCTTTCAATATTGTTGCCATCGCTAGAAAGTTAAACGAAAATGCAGATAGGTTAGCTGCTGTTGGATCTCAGTATGATATTCCCAATAGCATTTCAAAAGAGATAGATTAACAACATATCAAAGTGATTGTAAGACCCTCTATCCCTGCTAATGATGTCAATTGGCAAGTGTTTGACAATGCTGAACAAATTCTGCAGTTCTTGTTTGAAGAAGATGTTTTTTCAAAGCATAATCAAGATAGGCTATCACAAAACTATGGTGATCAAGTGATACAACTCAAATCTAATAAGATTCCTAGAGGTCTTGTCACCTTAGAGACTATCTTCAACAAAGATGATGAAGTTAAGAAAAATAAAGCTGGCCTAGTAGTCCAACAAGAACATTGTGTTGAACTAGAGTTGGAACCAGGTAAGAGCTTACAATTTGGAAAAGTGAACACTGAATTGGAAAAGCAAGCTTATACCCAATTATTCAAAGAATTCAGTGATGTGTTTACATGGTAGTATGAGGACCTCAAAGGTTTTGACCCTACCCTTTCTCAGTACAATATTGAATTAGAGCCTAATGCCAAACCAGTAAGGCAAAAGAATAGGCTTGTTAATCCCAAGCTTGAGCCACTCATGCATAAGGAAGTGCTCAAAATAATAGAGAGTGGTATCATCTACCCCATCAAGCATACTAGTTGGGTTTCCAACCTTGTTCCTGTTAGGAAGAAGAATGGAGAGCTGAGGTTATGTGTTGACTTCAGGGATCTTAACAGGGCCTCTCTAAAAGACCGCCATCCATTACCCTCTATGGAACAAATCTTACAATGTGTCTCTGGATCTGAGATATTTTCATTATTGGATGGCTATTCAGGATACAATTAGATCCTATTCAATGAAGAGGATCAATATAAGACTATATTTACAACCAAGTGGGGAACCATGGCTTATCAAAAGATTCCCTTTGGTTTGTCAAATGCAGGTGCTACATTTTGAAAGGTAATGGATATGGCCTTTAAAAGCCTCATGTACAAGTTTGCACTGGTCTACTTAGATGACATAACTGTCTATTCAAAGC
Organism: Chamaecyparis obtusa; assembly: GCA_027943335.1. Taxonomy (NCBI): domain Eukaryota; kingdom Viridiplantae; phylum Streptophyta; class Pinopsida; order Cupressales; family Cupressaceae; genus Chamaecyparis; species Chamaecyparis obtusa. The sequence goes on along the minus strand of BSBK01010761.1, from coordinate 57,440 downwards.
ATGTAGTAGATCACATCAAACATTTGAGAAAGATCTTTGAAAGGTGTAGAGAATTTGGGATATCTCTTAATCCCAAGAAGTGTGTGTTTGCAATCCATGAAGCAAAATTGTTGGGATATGTAGTATCCAAAGAAGGGATCACGATAGATCCTAAGAGAATTGCAACCATCCTAGAGTTACACCTGCCACATCATAAGAAAAGTCTTCAATCTTTCATAGGGAAGATTAATTTTGTTAGGAGGTTCTTGCCTAACATTGCAGATTTACTCAAGCCCTTGATAGCCATGTTAAAGAAGAGTTCAGCTTTTAGTTGGACCAAAGAAGGGAGAGTCAATTTCCAAGTTATCAAAGAGGCCTTAACAAAAGCCCCTACTCTCTTAAACCCAAATTTTGGTAAGGATTTTATCCTTTATGCTTATGGAGGTCATGATGCTATATCTACAATGCTGACCCAAGAAAATTCAGATGGATTGGAGCAACCTATTGCTTTCTTTAGAAAAGGTCTAGAAGAGTATGTATAGAGATACTCTTTTGTAGAGAAATATGTACTTGTTGTGGTGAAGAGCCTTAAAAAGTTTAGATATCTATTGACCCATAGCAAGGTACACTTGAAAGTTACTCATCCAAGTGTCAAAGAATTTTTGCTTTCCAAAGACCTAAATGAGAAAAGAGCTAGTTGGATCACCAAGGTGATGGAATATGACATAGATATTCAAACTACCAAGTTGGTTAGAGGAAGAGGCCTTTGTGAACATTTGGCATCAGATGAGAGTTCAAAGAAATTAGAGAAAATAGATGCATCTCTGGTTGTGCATTCTATAGAAGAACAAGCCAAGGGAACAAGCTAGTTGCCTAATATGATCAATTACTTGAGGATAGGACAATGCCCTGCAGGTTTGGATTCAGCAAAAAGAAGATATTATAGATTGCAATCTGTTCCTTTTGTGCTAATAGATGAAGTTCTTTTTAGAAAGGATCACAAGGGTGTCCTTTGAAGATGCATAGATTCAGAAAAGATAGCTGATGTGCTATTTGAGTTTCATGATGGACCTTCTAGAGGTCACTTTTCTCCTAGGACTATTTCTTTTAAAATCATGAGGGCTGGATACTACTGGCTTTCAAGGATAGTCATGAGTATTTGAGGAAATGCATCAAGTGTGCCATGTTTGCAGGAAAAGAAAGGCTTGTAGCCTTGCCCTTATAGCCAATCAGAATAGAGAAACCCTCCATGAAGTGGGGTATAGACTTCATTGGTATGATCAATCCTCCATCTAGTGCAAGACTTAAGTGGATAATTACTGCAACAGATTATTTCACTAGATGGGCAGAAGCAATTGCTTTAAAAGAATCAAATGAGAATGTTGTATTAAGTTTTTATGATGACATAATTCATAGGTTTGGCATTCCAGATTCCATAATCTCAGATAATGCATTAGCATTCAAAAGCCTCAAAGTCTCAGAGTGGGCAGTCAAGAATGGCATCTATCTGAATACTAGTTCAAATTATTACCCTTAGGGAAATGGCTTGGCTGAATCAACAAATAAGAACTTGATTAGGGTAATCAAGAAGACTTTGCAAGATAATCAGAGGGATTGGCATACCAAACTAAGGTCTTCCTTATGGCTAGATAGAATTACTCCAAAGAAAATCATTGGTAATTCTCCTTGCATGCTAGTATATGGTAAAGAGGCCAAGTTTTCCATTTTAGCTGAATTTCCAGCTCTGGACATGGCTACTCAATATGCCCTATTTGAGGAAGGAGATCCTTTATAGATCAGGTATGCTTAGTTGATGGAATTGGAAGAGATCAGAGACAAATCAATGTAGGATATAGAATTCCATCAGATTCAAACAAAGAGGAGTTTTGACAAAAGAGCCAGGGTCAGGAATTTCAAAGTTGGAGATGTAGTTCTCAAATGGGATGAGTTCATATCCAAGCCTGGCAGACATACAAAATTTGATTCATTTTGGAGTGGACCATTTGTTATAATAAAGTGCAAGGGATCCAATGCTTTCTAGCTATCAAATCTTGAAGGAGTTGCCTTGCCAATCTCAATGAATGGATTCCACTTAAAGCCCTATTTTGAGGTTAACCCCTCTCTATAAAATCTTGTAAATATGTCCTTTCTTTCTTTTCTAGTTTTCTAGGTTAGTTTCTTGCTTTCCAAGAAGTTCTTGTGCACAATTTTGTCTCTCTACTTCTAGTTTTATCTCTCAGTCAAAGTTTTGTGTTCCTGAGGTGACCCCATGCCCAATGAATGTATCAAGGCCACTAGTTTTCCATGTCTAGTAGGCTGACATCCAACAGAAATCACCAAAATGTTACCCTAATTTTCCCATGTACATGAAAATTTGGTTAAAGCCTATTCCAAAGTCTCTATTTTTATCCTACCAAGCATCCCTAAAAATTTCATGAAGTTGTGCCTTGTCCTCCATCCTTTGCAAATTGTTTTACTCCCTAGTTTGAAAGTCAAAAAATTCATAAATATAGTCATTGGGGAAAATAACCCTACAATCCCTAAGCCTTCATTCTAATTCCTTGTTACTTTATTAGACACTTAAGTTTTGAATACCCATGTGCACTAATTTTTTCATTGGTCAGTCGCTAGTTCTCCAAGACAGTCGGTGGTTACCTTTTCCTTCTGGCGATTCAGCGAATACCTTGTTCGCATAATACCCCAATGATTCACGGTTAAGTCCTCAACAGTTAGTGATTTAGTGGGTGGCCTATTCTTCCTTTAGTTTTGTAGTCACTTAAATGTTTAGAAATCTCAGCTGGTGGGGTCCCAATTCAGTAAGATCAATGGTCATCGTAAGTTTGCAAAGGATCTGTCAAAGGCTTGCCATCTTGTGATGACCATAGATTTCCTTTCCCTGAAGCACTTCAAAGTCAAATTGGTCCACTGCCACACTATCCTACATGGAGGCTTCCTATTGGTCCATGAAGTGGTGACTTGTTTGATTTTTAGAGCGGGTCCAGTACACTCTATCCCTTTTAGATCAACAGCAGTGTATAATCTCATGGAGTTTCTCTAACACATGAGATTATGCACCCACCATCGATCTTGCTTTATTCTTGAGGCTCTGATGATGGGTCCTTTCTTGCTTATGTACTCATGTTTGATTGGTCCATGTAGTGGTGATTGGTGCTACAGTGGGTCGGTTGCAGGGTCCTGCCACGTAGTCCGAGCTGTGCATTTGTGATTGGTCTAGACTTTTGATTCAATGCCATGTCAGCATGGGCCCAACGGTTGTCAGTCGATTGAAGATCTAATGGATGGTGTATAATCTCATGGGTTTCTCTGACACATAAGATCATTTTCCCATCATTGATCTTACTTTATCTCTGGGCTCTGTCAGGTGGGTCCTCAGTTTCTGACATGCTCATTCTTCATTGGTTGGTTAGATGACATCTGGGCTCTATTGGTAGGACCGTGTCAGGGTATCTATGGGGATGTCTGTAGACTAAAGAAATATGGTTTTCACTTGATCACAAGGGATCTTCCAAGCCCTTGTGATCTTGTGACAATCATCCAATGCTCTTTCTACAAGTCATGGGTCCAAGTCTGTCAGATGTGTTGATTTGCTCACATTTCATTGGCTATTGACTTCCATCGTGGTGTTTGACTTGTCAGAGATAGGTTTTCAAGCTATTTTCAAGTGCATCATGGCCATTCATCTTCCAGAAAAGGTCTCTCATCAATGGTTACATTTTAAAATCTGCCACTAGCTATTATATTTCAAAATGAAAATGTCTCTGCAAGGGTTTTGCATTCTTTCAACCATGCACAATGTCGGGTAGCCCAGGAAATAAAGTCTCAGGATGGTTGTGGTTGTAAAGATGATAGAAGTGATTGTTGGTTGGCGTTGTAGGGTCCTTTGCCACATTTTAATGATAGGAAGTGCTAGAAAGAGTTGGCTCCACCTTTTCAAGAAGTACCTCTCCCAGGGAAATATAATCAGATTTGGAGCCTTCATGGCTTAGTGGAGTTGCAGATGGGTTGGTAGGCTGAGGTTGTTGTGTCTGTAGGTGTTTTTAGTTCAAAAGGATCAACACGCAAAGAAAGATATGATTTGATCACCAGTTCTTAGAGATTTTCATTAATAGGTGATCAGTACCCTAGGGTTTGATATCATTGTTTAATCTTGTAACCCTAGTTAGGTTTTGACTCTTGCCTGCATGCAAGAGGGGGATGTATATAATGTATTTTTGGAGCTTTTGAGCTTAGAATTGACTTTTTCTATAAAAAGAGAGGTTCACAATTGTAGAAGAAATTCATCTTTTCTTAAGGGTCATTTGTCATATCATTTCTACCCTCTGGCTTATACAGTTGTAAAGTTCCCATTGATAATAAAAACATTGCAGAGGTATTTTGTGATAATCCTTCATGTCCCTATGCTTTTCTTGTTTGAATTATATCTTATTGGATTAAAGTATATGATGTTTTCAGTGATATCTTAGGGTTCCTGATCCCTCTTACTTTCTGTAATTATGTGTGTTATTGTGTTTGATCTGATTTAGATGTTTTTGGGCGTATACTTCAGCCCCCCAACAGTCTTGTCTCAATCCTACACCGAGTTGTAGAAATGAATGTCTGCTTGTAGGTCATAAGTTATGTCTTATGTTCAGGCCCTCCTATGAAACACTTGTGTAAGCCTATTCAGTAAGTTAGGACCTACTAGACCTAAGCCTTTTATTATTTTCATCCTCTATACTAAGACCCAAACCCTAATTTTGGTGTATCACCTAGTAGGTAGTTTGCTTTCAGTCATTTCCCTTTCAAGAATTCCTTCTATCCCTTTCCCTCTAAAGTTTACTTTTCATGTCTAGAAGCAAATTAGGGTGATTATCCAAGAGGAACTAGCATATAACCTAGAGGTCTCATCTTAGTTAGCATAGGTACCACAACCTGGAGATGATTCCCATGTTATACTAGGTTATCAAGACCACGAGAGCTTGAAACAAGGGTGCGAACTTAGTGTATAACAAGAAGAAAGGTTACTGATTAATTTTAAGAAATGTTCATTTATGAAAGAAGAGATTGTGTACATTGGTTTGTAATTTCAACTGATGGATTGAAGATGGATCCTGAGAAAGTGATAGTTATACTTGATTGGCCTACACCAGAGAATGTTGGAGAGGTAAGATCATTTCGTGGATTGGAAAGTTTTTATAGGAAGTTCATCAAAAAATTTAGTTCTATTTTTAATGCTATGAATGAAACCATGAGAGGGGATAAAAGGGATTTCAAATGGACACATAGATAACAAAAGTGTTTTGAAGCATTAAAACAAAGAATTGTAGAGTTTTCTACACTTTCTTTGCCTGATTTCAGCAAGGTTTTTCAAGTTGATTGTGATGCTAGTGGAAGTGCAATAGGAGATGTTTTGAGTCAAGAAGGAAGACTTATAGCTTTCTTTAGTGAGAAGTTGAATGATGCTAAGAGAAAATACTTAGTTTATGACCAGGAATTCTATGCTATTGTTCAAGTTTGAACAAATGAAGACATTATTTGATTCCTATAGATTTTGTATTGTATACTGACCATAAAGCTTTGCAGTATTTGGGAAGTCAGAATAAACTAAATCAGAGACATATGAAGTGGGTTGAGTTCTTGTATAATTTTTCCTTTTCATTGAAGCATAAAAGTGGACAGTGAAATAAAGTTGTTGATGCCTTGAGCCGAAGAAGAAATTTGCTGACATAAATGAGAGTTGAGGTACTTGGTTTTCAAGATTTGAATGTTTGTATGAGACTGAACTTGATTTTGCAAAGCCTTGGAAATATTGAAAGAAACAAATAGTGAGTGATAAGTGGACTGATTATTTCATTCAAGAAGAAATGTTATTTAAGGGAGTTCAGTTGTGCATACCTAGAGGATCTATGAGGGAGAACATAATAAAGGAGAAACATAGATGTGGACTTGTTGGACATTTTGGGATTGATAAGACTGTGAAAATAATTTTAGAAAGATACTTTTGGCTATATATTTATAGGGATGTACAGAGAATGGTTAGAGGTTGCATAATTTTCCAAACAACAAAAGGAACTAGTCAGAATTTGGGATTGTATACACCTTTTCCTGTACTCGATAGACCTTGGGAAGATGTGAGTATTAACTTTGTTCTTGGATTTCCTAGAACTCAGTGAGGTAATGATTCTACTTTGGTAGTGGTTGATCAATTTTATAAGATGGCTCATTTCATACCTTGTAAGAAGACATCTGATGAATTACATGTAGCTGAATTATTCTTTAAGGAAGTGGTAAGATTGCATGGTTTTCCTAAATCTATTATTTTAGACAGAGATACTAAATTTACTGGTTACTTTTGGAAAATAATTTGGAAGAAGATGAATAAAAAATTGAAGTTTAGTTCTATATTTCACCCTCAAATAGATGGATAGACTGAAGTTGTGAACAAAAATTTTGAAAACTTGTTAAGATTTTTACTAGGAGATAAGCCTCCTAATTGGGATTTAGTTTTGGCACAAGCAGAGTTTGCATATAATAATTTTGTAAATAGAAGCACTAAGAGGAAATCATTTAATATTGTTACTAGATTTCATCCTAAGGGAACCATAGAGTTGAGAGTTTTTCCTACTGAGACAAGAAGAAGTGTTGAAGATAAGGATTTTCCAGTCTTCATGAGAACTTTACATGATAAAGTCAAAAAGAATTTGGAGGATAGTAATTTGAAATATAAAAAGAGAATAGATAAGAGAAGGAGACATAAATATTTTCAAGTTGGAGATAAGGTTATGAATCATTTGAATAAAAATAGATTTATAGTTGGAACATACAACAAGCTGAAAATGAAGAAGTTTGGACCTTGTAAGATTCTTAATAAGTTTGACAGTGGAAATGCTTATGAAGTAGAATTAGCAGAGGACATGGATATATCACCTATATTCAATATTTATGATATCTTTGAGTAATTTGAATCAAATAATGAGAATTAAGATGATCTAGATTATCCTAAGAAGAATAAATATAGTATTGAGAAGATCTTGAATAGTAGACTAAGCCAGAGTACAAGAGGAAAAGACTACCTAGAATACCTAGTTCAGTGGAAACAAAAACCAGTTGAAGATAGTTCATGGATTACACAAGGTGAGTTGGATATTTATGATTCAGGTAAGATTATGTGCAATTCCTGATGTTGACATTAGTTCTTTATTTACCCAAGGTGTCTGATGCAGGTGCATCTTGGGTCTTTGAGCAATCTTGCATCAACCAAAAACATTTCGTATTTTCTGTACATGGATGTTGTTTATAGTATAATCATTATGCTTGTTGGTTTCATGTTATGTGAAGCTAAAAATATGTTGAGGACATATTTTTGAACCTTTTCCTATGACCACATAAGGATTGGATGGATCATGTCAACATTAGAGTTGTTTTACCTTGCTGCTAGAGTTGTATTTTTTGTTTTCTGTGTGCTAATTGTGCATCATGTAGCCATTGATCCTTAATGAATAAGACTTTACAATATTAGGGTCTTAAAGAGGACCTAAAATAATATATTCACCTAAGACTGAAAATCCTAATTCATCATGAGTTGGCATTTATCACCATTTTCCTCGGGTATCGATTTTCAACCAGTTTCACATGAAACTTGGATTTTTTCATCTTTCACGGTTCTATATGATGACATGGGATCTTCCTAAGTTAGGAATATGTTCTTGGGTCATGTTTGGACCTAAATTTATCCTCACATTCATTTTTTTCAATTCTTTCTTTAGTTTTGGTTTACTCTTCCAAGGTGGACCTATAATGTAATTAAATGCCTAACTGGCCAAGTTGTGGCTTAGCTGGCTATGTAAGGAGTCTAGGTTGATGTAGAAGAGTAGGAGGAACATCATTATCAAGATATATCATTAGAGACAAATATAGGATACAACTTGAGATTCTGGTTTCATAATTTCTTTGTATATGGCCGCAACCCAGAAGGCCTCACAGTCGGGCATGTTGACTAATTTAATTTAATATTAAAACACATTAACTAGTGAGGCCAAAAACATTCTCCAATACTCATAACTCCATGTGGACACTCATTAATTTACTTAGGTGTATCTTGTGTGCAAGGATTTCTCCTAATTTCAAAATACATCACTTTCTTGCACTATTCTATCAAAAAATAAATTTTGAGGTTTATATCACTATCAGTGTCACTTTAATCTACTTGTATATTCATGAGTGTAGATATTTCCAGCTATAAAGTTTGAGGCTCCATCTTTTCTTCTTGTATCCACAAAATGTTTTCCATTCTTATCCTCATATAATCCTTCCATTCAATGTATAACAAAACAAAAATTCTTTGTCATCGTACCTATTTAATAAGCATCCTTTTCTTATATTGTTCAACTTATGATTCTATATTACTTCTATTTTTATCATCATACTAAGATCTTAAGAAGATGTCTATTATTTAAAATACTAATAAAGTACATATTCAATTATCTAATTTTGAGCCACATCTTCTTGTTAGAATGATTTTAGAATAACTTAGAAGGGGGTGAATCAATTATCATTAGGTCCAGATATACTAATTCAACTTTTAACACTTCAAAAAACTTAGATATATTCAACAATTCACTCGCTCTCTATAGAATATATCAATAACATAAAAATTGAATTTCATTGTCTAAAAGTAATCAACTTGGAGAATATAAAACTTTAAACATATCACATCAAATAACATTCACACAAGTATGACACAAGGATTTAATGTGGAAACCCAATATCAAAAAAGCACCAGTAACATGCTACCAAATTTTCACTCTTCTGAAGTGAGCTTTGTCAGAAGACAACACTGTTAAAGGTTACAATACGCATTGTTGGGTGTGATCTTGTTAAAGGATTTAATCACCCTGTTAGGAGTAGCCTGGTTAGAGGGCTTAAGAACATCCCATTAGAATGTCACCTTGATTTAAGGGTTTACAAAATGACTGTTAGGTCAACCTTGGTTAAAGGATTTTAACTCATACAGTGGTTAGAAATTAAGAGTAGGTTTTGATCTAAAATATACAACTCACTTTCCAAATATAGATCCAATATGCTCATATGTTGATTTACTGACTGACCTTCATTAACATCTTTATCTCTGATCTGCTCAAAAATCTGTTCAAGCAATGACCTCAACTTTGTTCAGCTCTTCTTATCCTTCTGCTTAGTTTCACCAGTCAATAACATCAGCCACTTTCCACACTTTCTACATGACCCACAATTAGGTCATCCTTATACCTCCTTGAATAGGGGGATTAATCTTTTTCCACTTAACCTCTTCTATAGATCTTAGGTTTAGGTTATATTCATCGAATCCTTCTATCAATTTTGTTCTCCTTCTTATCCTTCTAGATACATCTCAAAAATTCTCCTTGAATCCATAAGAAAATAGTTTTCCATGCATTAAATGCTCCAGGTCATTCATCTTTAATGTCTACGTTTTACATATTACAAGAATTAAACTATGTTGCTTAGGATTCTCAATTCATTCACAAACTATAAATTACTAACACTCAGTCAATAGTGTGTTCATCTACTCAGTTATCACTGAATAACTCAGTGATCACTAAACTATTTTTCTCAAAAAACACTTTCTGCACTCGGTTAATTCTCTGATATTCAAAAATTACTGATGCTTGGTCAACAGTAAAATTTACTCAGCTTATACTAGCGCTTGGTTGAAACTAGCATCACTTGACTTAGACTAAATTTCTTCTCTTTTTCTCGGTTAAGCTTATGATTCCATATTCTCTTTCCTCATTTCTTCCATTCTCCAAATCAACTAACTTCTTCACTTTGTGTTAAAGATAAACACTTCATTACCTTTATAATGATCCAAATAATCAAATACCCATTTTAGTATCTCATAACTCAACCTTTCACTAGGTCCTCTTGTTATCTCCTATTTTAAAATCCTCTTCATCAATCAAAAGATATGGTACTTTATTATATAGAAACTATCTTCCTAGTTAAGTCTTGACATCAATGACAATATAACAATTGTTTCAATTGTAGTTTCCAACAATCTCCCTCTTTGGAATTGATGGAAACACTACATGTTCTACCATCAACACCATATGTATAGTTACCATACAATCCAAAATTTCTCTTTTAGTCTATTCAAAAGTTTACCAAATCTCTCTCTCATCTTATTCAATATCTCCCTTTTCTCTTAGGGTAAAACCTTCTAAATTTCTTCCTGTATCTCTCCTTGGGTTCACTTAATCTCTTCCTCTTTGACAACAATGTCAAATACATTCATCTTCACCATGTAGATATCTTCATGTTAGTTCTCTAAACTTCATTTCTCTTAGGAATGGGAACATTGAGAGGGTGGGTGAATCAGTGTTCACTGTATTTTATCTTTTTACTTAATCTTGAACTGAACTTAAATACTTAAGTACTGAAATGAACATCCACATAAACATGAAACATGAAATCAACATATAACACCAATATGGTTACAGGGAAACCCAAATAGGTAAAAACCCCGATGGGAATTGACACCCACTAATACTTTGCACTAGTGTATTATGATCCTTGTTAGAAGATCCTTAACCCTGTCAGGAGTTTCTTTACAATATATTTAGTACAGTAGACCTTGTCAAGGGTCAGACCCTGTTAGGAGTCTTTTACAATAAACCCTACTAGGGGTGTGGACGCACTGTCCTAGAGCTCACTACTCAAGTGGTGATGGCTACAACTTTATGATCTTAGATACACACTATATATGCTGGATGAGTTGTCACTGTGACACTACTTGTTAGATCAGTTCCTTTGATGCGTTGATGCTTTGACCTCTTGCAAAGCTCTAATACATCTTATAGACTCTTCGCACACTTTTTCTCTACTTATCTCAACTCTAGTACCACTTCCATACTAATTACAATGGGTGCATCTCATATTTATATGCACATACAAAACAAATAACTAGGTCGGCCCTTTAACCGATTACATACAATGCTCCCAATTGAATTGGATCAAGTGTGTTTACAAAAAAACATATTTACATGTCTGAAACCTAATTAAAATAGGTGCATAGCCTTTATAATATTATAATATAATGGAAAATCAAAATGGTAATAGTCGGTTGCTTACTCTATTCTTCTCTGGCACACACTAGCTGTGTAACTTCAACTATTTGTAAGTTTTTCATACTTGCATATATGATCATGTGCTCATAGAATAATCATGAATATATTCTAACCAACTTATCTTCTAGGGTGCACACCATAACTTGGTCATACACATGTGCACTGATGTTCTGAGCTTCAGGAGCTCTGTACACTATCCAGTCTTCAACACTTAGTTGATTTCTGATCTTCCCATCAAGTGCGCTGACTCCAAAATACTATATGACTTTATTTCCATAATGACAACACTATACTAAGTCATATACATTAGTATAGCCAACTTTCCAACAATCTCCCCCTTTTTCATTGATGGCAACAAAGGAATATGGCCAAGTTGCTAACTGTTCCTTAATACAAAAACTTTTTTCTTATATCTCCATTATATATAATTTTCTATCGTATATCTCCTTATACATATCTATACCATATTCTATACATACTCCCCCTTTGAAATTAATGAAAAAGGTGTGTCAAAAATTATATCTACAAATACTTACTGTGATAGAACATCCGGATATGCTATCTGCAAGTTTTGGATCTCCTTCCAAAATGTGATCAATGAGTTTACTTAATCTCCTTCCATAATGCATACTATAGCTTCTCCATCTTCTCAAAATCTATGCTAGGACCTTGATCATATTTTACCATGGTGGCATCGATCTCCTTGATATTCTGATTAAGTATGTCTAATGAGGGTGCAAGACCATTCCTTAGCTGAGTCTGCCTAGCCCTTATCTTGGACATCTCCTTTTATGCCTTCTCAATCTTATCTATCTGTCCTTGGTAGACATTATTGCACATGTTCACATCAACTGATGGATCTTCTAAATATTTCCTTATGTTGTCTATCATAGCTTCAGCCTCTTGTATCTTTTTGTATAGATCACTTGTCAACTTGTCTTGGTTCATATAGTCTACAATAATATTTCTTCCCTTTGCTACAAACTCCTTCAAGGATGCTTGACCAGTCTTTAGTGAGCTCAGGTCAAGTGCATAGTTTCTAACCAATTCACTGATCCTCTTCTTCAAATATTTGTCTTCTACAATTAGGGATGCATATTCTTCCAGGCTAGAGAAATTACTCTTGAACTGTGAAATGACTATACTCACATCAACAATGGAGTGCACCTTAGACACTTTCTTGTCTGTTAGTAACAAGTTGTTTAAGATGTTTATTGATTCTACAAGGAGGGGATTTCTCATCACTTGTTTCTCCTTGGATTTCTCCATACCTAAGGTGTTGAACTTGATCAGGTCTTCTTCTCCCCAAGAGTCCAAATTGGTTGTGTCAGGAGTCAAACTTGACAACAATGCTGCTGAGGGTGATGGAGTAATGGGAGTGTTATCCACTATTTCTTGTTTAATTCTTATTTCAATAGAAGGCTTATCTTTTGTTCCCTTTTCCTCTTCTTTTTCTTCTTCCATCTTTTCTACTTCTTTATCTATTTTTTTATTTTTCTTCTTCCACTTTTGTCATATCTTCAATCATTACTTCTTGTGGATTGGGAGAATTGTTATCACATAAAATTTCAGCTTCTTGTGTGCTCACAAAAGCTTCTTCAAACTTATCCAACTCATTGTCAATGGCTTCCATGGCTATCTCTACATTATCATTGATAAAGGTGCTATCCTTTAGTGACTTTTTCATGGACATAGACTTATCTACCTCTATTTGTGTTTCAACTCCATGCGTTGAGTCTTGAGGACCTGTCACTAATGTATTAGTGGGCTCTACCACCTCGACTTCCTTTGAGGGTACTTGAGCTATGGGTATAGTAGGTGGATACATGTGCATGTTCATAAAGAGCTTCTCAAAGGCTTTCTCTATTTCCTTGGCAACTAAATCAAAGTTTTTAATGTTCTTGTCTTGGTCCTCAGGTCACGCTTAACCAAATCTAACAATAACTTTTTCTCTTCTAGCTCGCATACAAGAAGGGTTTCATCTAAAATCTTCTCTCTTATCATTAGATCCTCTTCAATAGCCTATCTCTTTTGGAACTCTGAGATATTCCATACATTATCAGGAATCATAGTTTTCAGCTCTAGGACTATCTTCTTAAACTTCAACATATGTTTGACAATTATTCCATGCATCTCTAATTTGTCTACCTCACTGTATTTCTTATAAAACTTTCCTACTTGATCAATTCTACCTTCATCAATGATTCTTGTGCTTAACATACTCAGAATAGGTTTGAAACTTACTTCAGGAGGTGATTGAGTGTTTCTTATGTTCCTTGTTACTCTCGAGGATGGATGACCAATGCTGATTTATTTCTTCCTCTTAGGCATTGCCTTATACTCAGGAGGAGAAGTAAGGTCAATGGTTACTTTGGGTGCAGAAGGAGTAACATCAGTTTTACCCTTCTAAACAGCATTTTTTTATTTTTTCACCTTCTTCAACTTAGGATCATTTGATTTTGTCTTTGCTCCATCTACGCTCTCTAATTTGAAAGAAATCTTCTCTTCCCTTGCTTTGTCTAAGTCTACTTGAGAAACTCCATGAATTCTTAAGATCTCTAAGGTAACCTTAGCAACCTTCCTTTTTGTTGCTATGTTGTTCAACACTACATCAACTTCTCTTGTTTTCTCCTCATAGGCTCCCCATCTTGGCTCATTAGGGTCTTTAGGTGCTAACAACAAAACTTGAGCATAAGCCTCTAGAATAGGCTCTTCCACTTCATATCCTAGTGGATGAATCCACTTTGTTCTTGGTTCAACTACATCCATGCATGTTGTTTTTGTCTCAACCATGAGGTAAATAGTATCTTTGTATTTATCAACTATTTTCTCTGGTATTTTGTATCTCATCTACATCTTAGCCCTGAATGTATTTAACTCCAATGACATGTAATCTCTTAGAGTGCTCTTAGTAGATGCCTTGAATGATATCTATGGCATAGTGGGAATAGTCCTGTCAACGTATAAATCTGACACCTTTCCAGCAATATGGAAGTACATATAAATTATCAAAAACCCAAATCTAAATATCTTGGTCTTATCATGCTTGATTGCCTTAATGTTATCAATTAGTTGTGCACGCATGATCTCACACAAGTTGAACTCTCCATTCTCCTTCACAAGTCTTATGGCTGGAAGAATTGTGGCCGCAGACACATTGTTCACCCTGCTAGTGTGTTGGAACCTGTAACCTAGTATCATGGACATCAATTTGATGGCATCTTGCTCAATAGGCTCTATGTTGATTCAGCACCTATCACTTCTTGACTTGCATGTTTTCTCACCAAGCTTCCTTACATCCTTTCCCACTTCAAGAATGATGCCTATCTTAGAGAGGCCTATTATCTCATGAATTAGGTCACTAGTAATTCTGACCAACACTTCACCTATCCAAAATAGGTCATCATGAATTCTGCTCAGTAGAATCTTGATTCATTCTGATTCATAGAACTCATATGTTGTAACATACTCTACTATAGGGTGATTATTCCATCATGCATACTCATCCATGAAGGTTTTGTTTGGTTTCATCATTTTTTCCATGTGTGCCCTTAATCTATCCAATCCTACTGGCTCTTTCTTGCATTATATGTATGCCCTAATGTCCTCGACATGCATAACACCCATAGGCGTGTGGGAGAATGCCCCTTCTAGGTCATCTAAAGTAGATTTGAATGGGTGCCTCTCATATACATTTCTTTTCTTTTCTGCAACATCAAATACTATAGGAGTAGCCATCACTTATATAATGATTTCTCAAAGGTTTCCAAGAGATTTTGAATCAGCGCGACAAACTAGGCTTTCCACAACTGATCAAATGCACAACAAGTCACTTGAT